>JAIPRM010012232.1:0-12255 GCA_025469315.1 Stegophylla sp. TES_Ste_2020 | reverse complement strand
TAACTTCAAACGGGTATAAAAAAAAAAGTTGACTAACGATTTTCGAGATTTTTTCAGATCAATTAGACACATATGTCAGTGAGATCATATTAAATTTTCAAGTCTTAATATCAAAAATCAAAAATTTATTACATAAAAACTAACAAAAAATGAGATATTTCCGAAATTTTTAAAATGCTGTACTTAACTCATAATTAATCAAATAATTTTGATATTGTTAAAAAATGTTTTCTTCACCGTTTTTAGTAGTTGGTAAAAGTTTCAAGTTTCTAGCTCCATTATTGTAGAAGTTATGTTAAAAAGTAATTTTCAGTTTTACGGAAATTTCGGTAATTGCGTATTTTGCCGTTTTTCGTCAATTTTTCGACAGTTTTTCCCCGTTTTTGGAAAAAGTATTGAGACATTGGAAAAATGACCTCTTTAAAGTACTATCTGGGTGTGATTTCGGTTCTATAGAGATACTGATCGAAACTTTCGGACAAGTATTTCTATACGAAGAAGTGTTTACAAAAAGAGAAAAAAAAAAAAGAAAAAAAAAAACATCATTGTAAAATCATAAGCTTCTTCACTTCGTTCAGAATCTAAAACTTTAATTGAATTTATGAAAATTCAGATAATGGCGTTTTTTTTTACCTATTTTTGTGAGTTTTTGGATAGTCGCAGCATGCGCTTAGAAAAAGTATTGAGAATTTTTAAAAATGATTTCCTTTAAGTAACATTTAGACAACATTTATAGCAATCTATAGAGTTATTGTTCGATACTTTTGGACAAGCATTTCTACCCGAAATCGTGCTTCCATAGTTCCATATATACGAGGTGAGGGGGGACCACGCAGATTTGTAAAATCAATACATTCTTCGTTCCACTCAGAATTTAAATATTTTAATTCGTCTTTTGCTATGCATTCCTTTAATAATAAACGATCTTGGGTGGTATTGACGTTTATTTTTATGAAAAATTAATAATAACGCAATTGATGGTGGCGGATAAATGTTTACCAGAAATTTTCTTTTGCGTGTCTTTGACATTAAATGATTTTTTAAATGATTCGTGGGCGTAATAAATATTTTTGGTACTTTCTTATTAAATCTTGAATAATAAAATAATTACTAGCGTAATAGCTTTCCACGCATTAATTGAAATGTACACTATACATGGTAAATTTTTTGTCAAATCATTCAACTAACGAATTTAATTTAAATCGTGTCGTTATATCGTATAAAAATGATTACAATTTTGTAAATTTGAAAAACACAAATTATAACATTACTAACGTTTAGCTTGTTAAGTTCTATTACGTGTAAATAAACACATTAATTAATTTATTATATCGTAAAAAATGACTGGTCCATTAACAAGTTCAAATAATAGTTGTTATTATAAATATAAAAAAACGATTGCTTGATTCAGAATATTAACTACAACCATAAAATTATCATAAATAGTGATAATTATTCAATAAAATTCTTATTTACAAAAAAAAAAATCCGTTACGTAAATAGTATACTTGAGCCAAAGCGAACGATAACTTTCTGTCTAACACATTGAACGTATAAGTAAACTTAGTTATAATGTTCACAAAATCAGAACATGATAAACTTTATTAATTTGACTTTCATTCATTACAGATTATCAACATTTATATTTATTTATTTATTAAATATATTTTTCTTTAGTTCCCAGATCTTAATGAAAATGTATTTTATGTTTTGAAAATGTAATAAATTTCTAGAAAACCAAGTGATTTGGGTTTGTTTAATGTTTATTACTACTGAATAATTAATCAATATAATAAAATTAATCATACTATTTTTAGAGCAATTAATATAATTTAAATTTAAATAAACATAATAAAATTATATATAACTTTTTATATTATATTACTTATATATAACGATTTGACAAATGCAAGAATTTTTGTTCTATTCGACCAGTCGACTCAATGAATTAATAAATAAAATAACTTTGGTTTATTCTAATTTAAATTCTGTCCTAATGGACAAACTCAGACAACAACTCTATTCGATTATTCTAAAAACTTATACTGGTATATCCTCTTATAAGTTATATGACCATTTGTATTGACAAAAATAAACTGTTCAATAGATTAGATAAAATAAGTGACAGTTTTCTAATGGACCCTGAAACTAGTTTCTATCTTATCTTCGTTATTTTAGCGAGAGCAACGCATTATGGTTATTCTTTAAAAGGAAATATTTTTAAGATTCATTCTTGAGATACAAATTTCAAACATTCGAATCAAAGAAACTATACTCATATTGGGACAAATTACTGCGTGGAAATTTTTATTCTTATTCTCAAGTAACATCGTTTAGTTAATTTGACTGTGTACTTACTTATATTATTCACGATTTCAAGAGTTACCCTGGTTTTTCATACATTTTACTTTCAAAAGATTTATTTTTTCATATAATTCAACGAATACAATCACAAGACATGTTCTGTAAAAATTAATGTCTGCTATTGAAAGTTTTCAGCGTTAATTTGTCAGTTTGATATGTCACAGCTGCTTATGACATTCAATGCTTGATTATTTGGAAGTTTTATGTTCACAAAAAGAAAAAAAGAAATTATTTACTATGCTTTATTCCGAATAAGGAAAAGAACAATATACGAATGAATATTTGTTAATAATTAATTTTTTGATTGCTATAAATATATATGTGTAATTTACGTGGAGCCTTGTAGGATATAACACCTTACGGATGATGTTTTATATGTTTATGCGCTACATTTTGATTTCAATATACGTTTATTCATATTGGTGTTACTAAAACGGCTGCGAACCTATTGAGTAAGATAATCTCAATCTTGAAATTAAAAGATTTAACCTTATTCTTATTTGCAGTAAAAGTTAATCACATTTTAGCGCAATCAATGTAGAATAAATAGAAAAAAAATTCTAGTTTCCCGTTCGATCGGTCGAATCCTTTTCGGTTAGCATATTAGTTATCTATAAGTAATCTACTTAACATATGTCCTGGTAAAACACTGACGTTGTGTACAATATTTTATTTTTTTCGCGCTCAATCGGGTTGTCAAAAAGGTTCATTAATAACGATCATTGGGACTAAAACGTATGCTTTAAAATAATGCTAGAGAAAATTGTATGAAATATTTTGCAATTTCGTGTACGAAACAATGACATCATAATATTATTATGTTATATGTTGTAAATGTAAATAAAATTATAAATTTAATACTCAAATTAATTGCACGAGTTTAGCTCAATAATATTATCTATAAATGTGAGCCAAACAAAAAGAATGTTTTTGATCCGTGTAAAATTGATACTGGTTATGATAACCTGCGCGATAAGCAGCAAAAGTCATGACGGACGGTTAGAAATAACAGGCATTTTACAGGTAGAGGCATTTTACATTCTTTTTACACAGTATACAATGTATTATAATAATTTATATGCAAGTTAATATTATTTTTATTAATTCTTATATTATATACGTGTGCGCTTATTTATGAATGAGGATTTCATGCCTGCGTATATTTTTGTACTCTATTTAAAATATAATATACGTTAAAATCCTCACCTACCTAGTACTTGCTGCAGCGAATTGTTTCTAAGATTAGTTTGCTAGCAATAAAATAATGACATTTTATTCGTAAAACAATCGTATACTCTTTTAGTTAATGTGTAAAACTTTTTATTAAATTAAATTCAGCCCAAAATAATATACCTACTTTTCCTGCAGTAATACATTTAATCAGTGACACATTTTTCTGGCCTCCTTAGAAACCTCACTTCTCAGACATATAAAGAAAGTGATTTAATTTATGACATTTTAAATTTGGATTTAATAGGAGTGAAGAAACTGGTGATTTTACAATGATATTTATTCTTACTTTTTCTTCTTCTCTTTTTTCTTGTTTTTTTCTGTAAACACTTTCGTGTAGAAATACTGGTCTAAAAGTTTCGACTTGCAACTTTTTAAATCAGAATATGCCTCTAAGTGGTAACAACTTTAAAAGACATTTTTAAAAATTCGCAAAGATTTTTCGAAAATTTGAGGAAAACGACTCAAAATTAAACAAAAACACCTTTAAAACTTTTTTTTTTTTTAAATTCAATTTTTATGAAAATTTAAATATTGATAGACTTAAATATAAAAAATATTTTGGTAAAAAAAAGTTTGAATACTTGAAAAAAAAATTCTGTTATATTTTTTTATAACTCTTTTTTCCTTTTCAATTTTTCCTTTCTTGTTTTCGGCTATAATGGGATAAACAAATGTCTGAGTAAAAAATAATAATATTTAATATTGTTTTTTTTTTTATTATAATTTATTATAAACTTTATAACATGTAATTAAAACAATTTCGTATAAACTGAAGCTCCTCTCTGAATAAGTTTTGTATTCAAGAAATGGTATATCGTTTCATTAAAATTTAACACACACACACCCACCAAGTCCCATATATTATGTGTAAATTGAGGTAATTCAAAATGTTTACTTCGACGCTCTCCTCCCTACTGTAACCTCTAAGTCCTTATTCGTTTTGCCAAGAAATGCTCATAGTATATTACTTACACTAATCGATTTGCACTATAGAGTGCCGACAATAATAATATCCGTGTAATAACGAATTATTGCCAATTTACAGGTTTGTCGGTGGCTGAAAACGTCATCGGGTCATGTTTTGGCCGATCGTGTTGGCGTTGTTGCAGTTGGCCGTGGACGGACAGACGGACGAATTTGTTCTCGGCTACTTGACCGGCTCGAGAAGACGGCCCGGCGACATCAGTTATTCGAAACCCGGTCGTATGATCAGTGGTGCGATATCTTTGGCCGTCGAGGAGATAAACGCGGGACCGTTTAAGGAAAAAGGTACGCCATATTATTTCGTGTAGATAATAAAACAGTAATTCGGTCCGTTGCATACAAATTATGTTATAATATGTATACCAACGATTGTTATCATTTTATTTATTATTTTACATTTTAAGGGTGATGCCACACATTTATGTATTATTCGTAATTTTCATAATTTCACGTAAATTAAAATAAAAAACTTTGAATGTATTATTATTTATTTTGTTTCGTGACTTAAATTTTCTTGTCCGACGAGTTTTAAATATGGGCAATATTAAGATTAAAATATTCAATTCTTTTTATCCTACACGTAATATCTATTTATTTCCGTTACCACATAAACACACGTATTTACGTCGGTGTTCCTTGGGACAGTTTAAAATATAATATGTAGAATTAATAGGGACGACGCGTTACGCCTTATAAATTGTGTAGGTATTATTGCCTGTCAAATTACTTTTAGATTTTGAGCGTAGCTAAGAACTTAATGGTTTTACAATGATATTTATTTATTTTTTCTCTTACTGGAAACACTTTCTCGAATAGAAATACTTATTCAAAAGTTCCGATTAGCAAATTTTATGATTAGACATCACACACACACATACGAGTATGGTACTTTAGAGAGGTAATTTGCAATACTTTCTTAAAGCGTAAGGAAAAAGTATCAACAAATTGTTTAAAAAGCAGTAAAATAAAAAAGTTGTACACAGAAAAAAAAGCCAGACATACTTCGCACGACGGGTGATATTCTCTTGACGGGCGTATTAAATTTAAAAGAAACGATAAATCATTTCTTCAGTAAAACGATTTTGAACAAAGGAAGTTAATAATATAAGAAAAAAAAAATGTTCGAAAAATGTCCAAAATTTTTTTTCACATTTTCAAAATTTTCTTGCGCCAAAATCTTTTTTATAGGATTTTCCATCTATGTTCAAATTTTCATAAAATTCTGATCAAAAAATGATGGTTTTCGAGTCGTTTTTTTGAAATTTTTTGTAGTTTTTTAAAAAAAAAAACACTGAAGAATTAAGAAATTCAAAAAATGACCTCTGTAAAGTACAATTGAGAGGCGAATCGGGTTTCAAAAAGTTTTTGATCGAAACTTTTGGACAAGTATTTCTATACGAAAAGTTGTACACAGAAAAAAAAAAATAAACATCATTGTAAAAACACTAGCTTCTTCACTTCGTTAAGAATCTAAAATGCAGTAGTATCATTATGTTTATAATATTATAAATGCTAATTTTATATTACAGTATTATACACATATTACATAGATATTAAATAAGTGTAATATTAATATAATAATATATGATTTTATTGTTACGTTTGGCTTTAGATCTTTAGATTTGTACATGGTAATTCGGCATTAATTGATTTTCATATAATTATGAATTTTATTTTTTTCATCATCAATTATCGGTTCATCATTGTCATTTATCGTTTTTAATAAATCAAAATGTAAAAGAAAAGAAACGGAAAATTTTAACTCTTTCCTGAATAATAGGATTTCGTCCAATAATTGTGCTTGGCGTTTAGAGCATTTTCTAACATTTACGATTCAAGTACATTAATCAAATTTTAATTGTATCATAAGGTTTTGCAAAAAGTATATCTTTGCACCCATTACATAATTACAGGAGGTGCAACTGCACCGTCGTACACCCCCGTAATTACGCCTATGCTACTACGTATAACAGCTTTGCCCACCGTACACACGCACAGTGGAGGATGAAATGCATTCCTAGCTTACATAAATTTTAATTACTCTAAAACTACATAATATATCACATAAAATTATGCGAGACATCAATCCCTTCGTTTTTAAGAACGCTGAATTCAAATGTATCAATTTTTTTAATTTGACCGTTAATTAAGGGGGCAGTTGAGGGAGAAGTTCTATTTTACATTTTTTAAAAATTTATATTTTACATAAATTAATATTATGTTTTTAAGATCGCTATACTCAAATTTTGCAACGATTGTGTAATTAGTACGGTTAAAAAAAAAAAATAAACGAGATTGTCAATGAAAAAAATCTGTAAAAACTTTTTCTATTTTTCTTAACAAACAATTTTTAAATTACCCACTGTGTATAATATAATAACTTAATAATAACTAAACAAATCTAAATTAAAAAAAAAAAAATTATTATAATCGAATATTCGGAATATTAAATTGACTGGCCACTTGGAAAACTCGCACGAATGATAATATTGAAAATTTTATCGGACCATAGTAACAAACAAGCGCCTACTCGTCATTTAATAAATAATTCAATAATTTAACCATTTAAACAATACAAATAAAATTTAACCATATTTTGAATAATTTTAACCGAAAACGAAAATAAATAAAAATATCGTTGAAAACATGTCGTCCTACAGCTAGGCGAATGCCGTCCGCCAGAAGTTCACTGTCCATCGGCGGCGCACCGCCGTCCGTCGTCGATTTCCCCGTGGCCACCAGTAGTCTCCCCGTGGCCACCAGCAGTCGTCCGGCGCGCGCGAAGAAGACGACCGCAGCAACAGCTGCAGCGGTGGCGGTCCGGCGCCACGGCGACCCCGCCGCGATCGAGTGGCCCGTGCTGAGGGCCGTGGACGACGGGCTACGGGACGAGACGAGGCCGTGGCACGCACTGGCCGAATGGGCCGAGGTGCGCACCGGCATGCCGCGACTGAAGGTGTTCACCGCGCTGGTGTGCGTGCTCACCGCGTACATGACCACGGGCGGCCACGGGCCCGTGCTGATCGGCGATCTCATCGGGTTCCTGTACCCGGCGTACGTGACCGCCGCGGCCGTCGTGCGACCAGACAGCAAGGCCGTGCGTTGCCGTTGGCTCACCTATTGGATGGTGTACGTGGCCGCGCTCATCGCGCAACTGATCGCCGGCCACCTGCTGATGCTCGTACCGTACTACGGCCTGATGCGGTGCGCGTTCTTCGTGGGTGTTTCGCGCCCACCGAGTCCAACGGCGCCGCGTTCATCCACGCCGCGGTGGTGCGCCGGTACGTGGTGCCGCGTTTGTTCGACGTGGATGAAGACTGAAGAAAACCGCGAATGACGGACAACGGTCAGCCGGACGACGGCCTGCATCATGTCCAGGAGGGCCACGCGTATACGTCGGGCCACGCACGCGATCCGATGGAGTGGAACAGCTCGGGTCCTCGGCGACCGTGCACCACGTCAACACGGCGCGAACAGCTTTGCGGATGGCCCGCGTCTTTATTTTAAAAACATATTAAAATGACATTGGTCAGTGTTTAATCAAAATAATAAATATTGGCGTCATCCAGCAGCCATCCGCCGTCGTCCATCAGCAGTGTTTCGTGTACGCCGTCTGTTGGCCACCGGTCGTCCACCGTCGTCTCGCGTGGCCGACGAACGCAGTCGAGGCGCTGACGATCGAGTGGCCCGCGTGTCGAAAACCGTGCGCCGCCGTTGGCTCACCTGCTGATGCTCGTACCATACTGATATGTTCATGCGGACATTCGGGTTGGCATACTCACAAAAGAACACAGCGATGAGCGTTAGACAACTGATTTTATTTGTACAAGTAACAGGCACAAGCCCACAATCCGTTTCTAATAACGGCTTAGATATTACTGATATCGACCGCTCGTTAGTGATTATCTACAATATAATTTTATAATAATAAATATACTTTTGACTTTAATACATAACATCTTTCCCTACTAAAATATAATTTAAAATAAATACATATAATATAATTTTCAATATGCCATACTAATACATTTTATATAATTTAACATAATTTACATTTTACATTTACACACATTTACCACAATACATTTAGAGTAATTCCTTAATTTTACAATATATAATAAAAATACAATACATATAATAAAATACATTTTTTTTTTTTTTTTTTTTTTATATTAGTCTTTTATTATGTCTGGATGTACTGAATCATTTAAGTAACTTTTTTTTATTTTATTTATATGCATAAATCTGATCTTTCCCTCAACCTGAACTAGGTAATTACACGTTCCTATCTTTTTTTTTATACGACCGGCTAACCATTTTTGTTGCCCTTTTGAATTATTTCTAGCCAAAACTTTTTCGTTTATCTCGTAACTACAAATATTACTATTTTTCCCTAGTTTAGCGTTTTCCTTAATACTCGGTGGTTTTAGTACAGATAAACAGTTTTTTGGTTTAAACTTATATATTAATTCTGAAGGACTACACCCTGTACTTGTTGATGGTGTATTTCGATAGGATAACAGAATATCGTTTATTTTTGTTTGTATTCTTTTCACATCTCTCTCAACACATAACCTCTTTACTAATAGCTTTTTTATCGTCTGCACACTACGCTCTGCTAATCCATTTGACTCCGGATTATACGGCGGTGAATGCAGCAATTTTATACAATGTTTTTTACAGAATACTTTAAATTCATTTGAACCAAAAGGTGGACCATTATCTGTTACAATAGTCTCTGGTGCGCCAAAACGACTAAAACATTCGTCTAGAATTTCGATTACTTTTGTCGCCGTTGTACTATTCATTGCAAAACACTCAATCCATTTACTAAAACTATCGACCACTACTAATAACTTAACTTGATTTATCTCTAAAAAATCCATATGTAATCTTTTCCACGAATCCAAAGAATTTTCCCAAGATACGTATACTTTTTCTTTTATACTCTTCTCGTTCTGATTACATTGACATTCTTGACACATCTTAATAAATTTTTCAATATCTACATCAATATTTGGCCACCATACGTACGACCTTGCAAGCATTTTCGAACGAACAACACCCGGGTGATTATTATGCAACAACTCTAATACATTTTCTCGTAAAGATTTTGGCACAACCACACGATTTCCTAAAACCAAACACTCATTTACTAACGATAACTCTCCCCGTCTTTTATAATATTGCGAACTTTCCAAATCTAACTTCTTTTTATCTGGCCACCCATATTTCGTATACTGACATATTTTTGTTAACATTTCATCTGAACGTGAATTATCAATCACTTCCTTATAAGTTAATGGTAAATTTTCTAGCGACAGAATTGAGCAGACATTTTCATCAATTTCACCACATTGCGGAAGTCTTGATAACGCATCAGCGTTATTTATCTCTGTTCCCTTTTTATGACAAATCTCGTACTGATAACTGGACAATATAACCGCCCATCTTTGTAACCTAGATGACGCCACCACAGGTATATTTTTTGACGGATTAAAAATTGTTTTTAAGGGTAAATGATCAGTAACCAAAATAAATTTGCGAGCAAATAAATATTTATGAAATTTTTTTACTGCGAAAATGATAGCTAAGCCTTCACGCTCAATTTGTGCATAATTCTTCTCTGCCGCTGATAAAGTGCTTGATGCAAATAAAATTGGTTTCTCAACACCTTCTATTATATGACTAAGAACTGCACCAACACCATAACTCGAACTATCACACGTAACTACTAATGGTAAACTTGAATTATACGTAACTAATAATTGACTTTTTAATAATGCCTGTTTTGCATTCTCGAACGCTAATTGACATTCATTAGACCAATTCCATGGTATTTTATTTTTCGTTAAATTATATAATGGTGCTAAAACCGATGAAGACATTGGGATAAACCGTTGATAATAATTAATAAGACCCAAAAATGATTTTAATTGGGTCACATCATTAGGACATGGTGCATTCCTTATCGCATCCATTTTATTTTCGTCTGGGTGTACCCCTTGATAATCAATTTTATGACCTAAAAATTTTACACTTGAGCGATAAAACTGACATTTTTCAAAATTTATTTTCACTCTATATTCATTTAATCGTTTTAATACCAATTCTACATTTTCTTCACATTCCACCCTTGACGTACCGCAAATTATTATGTCATCTAAATATATTTGTACTCTCGGAAGACCCTGTAAAATATTTTCCATCACTGACTGAAATATACTTGGCGCTGACGCTACACCATAACATAATCTATTGAAGCGATACAACCCTTTATGTGTATTAATAGTTAAACATTTACGACTTTCTGGCGCTACTTGTAATTGCAAATATGCTTCTGCTAAATCAATTACCGTGAACACTCTACCCCCCGATAATTTATTAAACACATCATCAACTCTTGGTAACGGGTGTTGTTCAATTTGTAAATTTGGGTTTAATGTAGTTTTTAAGTCTACACAAATTCTAATTTTATTATTTTTTTTTGGTACTACCACAATAGGGGACGCCCAATCACTAATTGCGACTTTACTTATGATTCCTTCCTCCTCTAATCTATTCAACTCAATTTCAACTGCAGATTTTAGTGCATATGGCACCTGATATGCCCTGTGAAAGACTGGTACACAATTTTCTTTTAATGACAAATTTACCTCATGATTTTTTATACAATCAGCCACTTCATCATTCACTTTTACCACCCCGGAAAACTTGAGTTTAATCTTTTTAATCTCCTCTATTTCACCTAACACATCATTATCAACTATATCATTACTATTACTGTTACTTGCAGAATTTATACAATTTTGTTCACCCTCACAAACTGTGTTACTAATTTTAAAATTTGACATAATATTTAATCTCCAGTTTACATACAATTTATCTAGCCAAGAACGACCTAACAAAATTTTCTTTACCGAATTATCAGTTATGACTAAGTATAATTTAATAGTTTGCTGATTCGACATCTCGACATTTACACATATTTGACCCAAAACCTTTACTGGTTCACAATTTACAGAACTTAATTTTACATATTTTTTTTCTATTCGACACAAATTTTTTAAATACATGTTATAATATTTAATTGGCATTACCGATACAGAAGCCCCACTATCTATCTCAAAAGGAATAATTTTATTATTTACTTTAATTTTAATTACAAGTGGTTTACCTTCATCGTTCAAAGACAAAATATTTACTAAATCTATTGATTCTAACCCCTTTACATGCTTAGTTTTACACATTTTAGAAGTATGACCTTTTACCTTACAATTGAAACATTCCCATTCTTTTGCTGGACACGTGCGGACATCATGCTTCCTTCCACATCTATAACATTGACCGAACTTGTGACCTCTCGAAATTTGACTGTTGTTTGCTGACTGACCGCTTCCTTGACCCGATTTTGATGGTTTATTCTGCCACCAGCTTCCTCCTGATTTTCTGTTTTCTTTAATTGACGACTTCGATGACGATTTTTTTTGACTACCTACGTTTTTTTCATTGTTGACATAATTTACTTGCGACTTATTATTCATTTTTTGCGTTTGATTACATACTAGCTCCGAATCCAGAGCAATTTTACACGCTTCATCGAAAGTTAGCGTTTCTACACCAAGTAACTTACGTTGACACGACTCATCACTAATCCCCACAACAAGACGATCT
>JAIPRM010012231.1:0-12256 GCA_025469315.1 Stegophylla sp. TES_Ste_2020 | reverse complement strand
TAAATTTTCAAAAATTTACTCTTATACAATCGTATTCTCTTTACAACTATGCTGTTAATGTAAAAATCATTTTTACGTTTTAAGTTCTTAATTACAATGCATCGTAGACATTTCTTACACACCATAGAATACATAAAAATACATAAAATACATTTTGAAATCAAAATCCACTATTTTTCGTAAGTACCTATCAAAATACAGATGAAAATAGTCATCAATTAAAAATCTAATTCATGCATAGCTAACATGCAGCCACCTTACCAAATAACTAATTGATATTTTTCATTTAGATTTCCTTTAAAAGAACCAGATAGAGTAGACAAATGGTTGTTTGCAATTGGACGCAAAAACTTCACTGCTACTAAGTTCAGTAAAATTTGTAGTGATCATTTTGTAAATGATGACTTCAAATCGAATGTTGGTGGAAGTTATCGCTTAGATTTGAAAGAAGATGTTGTACCTTCAGTTTTTACCTGTACTACAGAACTGTTAGCAAAACGGGCCAAAGTATTAAACCTAACAAACCCCGATACACTCAAAATCAGCAAATTAGAACCAGTAAATTTAACACGGTTAAGATCACCAAGCCCAGCTAATCTTAAAGAAATTTATACACCAACTACCAATTCTATGTCTAGTGTTCAACTTCTTAGGACTTCTTCAAAGGGAAAAGTACTGCTATTTTCTACATCTCCAAAACGAAAATTACCCGATACTCCCAAAAAGAAAGCACTGCAGAAGAAAATTAAATTATTACATCAAACAGTTCGGCATAAAAATGTTGTTATTAAGAACCTTACTGATTTAATAGAAAGTATGAAAAAAAATGGATTTATTGATTATAATGTTAAAGGTAATTCTTTATAGTTTCATTTTATTAATTAAATAATTATTTATTTTTATGAATGCAAATTTTTTAGGTATCTTGTCAGAAAAATTTGATGGACTACTGTTTCAAAACCAGCTGATTAATCAAGGAAGGAAACCTACTGGTATGAGATATAGTAAAGAAATTAAGGAATTTGCTTTGACTGTTAATTACTATTCGCCTATAGTGCTTACTTATTGCAGGTATCTAAATGCTTTACAGCTTTTTCATTGAATGGAACTAAGATTATTTTAACACAGCTATACTTTATTGCATCCAAGGTTTTGATTTAATAGCTTAATTTCATAACTTTGTTAATTTAAATACATTAGCTAATGTAAATATTATTTTTTTGATGGGGCACGGTTAGAAAATTAAAAATTATTTCTTTGATTCCTTTTAATAATGTTGTTAATTTGTTTATCCTATCAACTGGGTTATTTGAGTACCTAGTTGTGTTATAATATTTACAAGGTTAGGAACAAGCCACTTTCCTACTAAAAGTATATAAACTAAAATAAATATATATATATATACATTAATATAATAATAAAGCACCTGATCATTTTTTAAAATTATTTCATTTGGTAAAATGCATGGGAATATTTAGAATGTCAGCTGTAACATAGTTTAGTTATTTAGAATATTTAGTTTTTATTAATTTTAAAATGTACATCTGAGTTATAGAATGATCTATGTAATTTAAGACTATTTTTAGGTGACTTCCTAATGGTAACATAGGTTAAAATAATTTGCAGTCATTGAGCAAAATTAAAATACTAGTCAAAACAATTATTTTAAAAAAATTGTAATTTATTTTTATTATTACATTTAAGTTAACACTTAATAATATGATATTAGGTATATATCACATAATAAAAATTTTAATCAGTGATCAAAAGTACAAGACTGGATGTTTAACCAATTTAAAAAAAGTTTATTTACCTATTCCATTACATTATCTAATTATTATAATACTTTTTTTTGTATTTTGTTAGTAAGCATGTAAAATTTTTTTTTATTATAGATTTTAACAAATTTAATATATATATATTATTTGGTTACTATTTTCAGTGGTTTTCAGTTTGATTGCTTTACACACCATTGTTTATATAAATTGGCTGTTCCTAACCTTGTATTTATGCAAATATAATTTTTTAATAATTGATTTAAAATTTTTTTTTTCATGTTTAACTCTGTAGATCAATTTTAAAATTGCCTAGTCCAAAGTCAGTTCGAAATTGGACTTCCACTGTAAACGGTGAACCTGGATTTTTCGCTGAAGTTTTTAAAGCGTTAAGCAGTTTACACCCTGATGATAAACAATGTTGCTTAATGTTTGATGCCATGTCAATCAAAAAACAAGGACTTTGGGATGAAAAAATTGGAAAATTTATTGGGAATTGTGATATGGGAAATGCTTTAGAAATTGAAGGATCCAACACTGCAGCAACAGAAGCTTTAGTTTTTATGCTTGTAAGCCTCAATGGAAATTGGAAATTACCAGTTGGTTACGTCTTGCAAAATAAAATAACAGCTTCGGTACAAGCTGAGCTGGTTAAAACTGCTTTAATGCATTCACATAAATCAGGATTGAAAGTTTGGGGAGTAACTTGTGATGGGGCATATGCCAACTTGTCCACTATGAAGATTGGCAATGATTATGACGAAATACAGTGCTGGTTTAGTCATCCAATTGACAATATCAGAGTGTATTATATCCCAGACGCATGTCATATGTTAAAACTGGCCCGAAATACTTTAGGGAATGGTCACGTCTTGGAGTCAAACAATGGTTTCATTAAATGGGAACATATAACAAATATATATGATGAACAAAAAAAATTGACTTTGAAGTTTTCTAACAAAATAAGTATGGCCCATGTCCATTGGACAAATAACAAAATGAAGGTGAAATATGCTGCTCAAACATTAAGTTCGTCAACTGCTGATACCCTTGAATATTTGAGTAGTATTAGTTATCCTCAATTTTCTAATGTGGCGGCAACAGCAGAATTTTGCAGAGTCATTGATAGAATTTTTGACTTTTTAAATTCCAAAATCAAATTTTCTAAAGGATTCAAATCACCTATTTTTAAAACAAATATTATTACCTTAGAAAATATAATAACTTCTTTAATAAGATATCTTTATACTCTGAAGTTTAAAGGTTCTTTTTTGTTCACTACAGCTAAAAAAACATTTATAATTGGTTTTTCAATTGCAGTTAAATCAATGTTAAGTATTACCAAAGAGTTATTTGTTGAATCTCCATATTTTAATTATTTTTTAAGTTATAAGTTTTCCCAGGACCATTTAGAGTTACTGTTTGGTCGTATTCGCCAGAGATTTGGTGCCAACAACAATCCTAACGTAACTTAATTCAAAACCGCCATGAAACAATTTCTATTAAAAAATTCCATAAAGTGTAGGACTAATAGAAATTGTAATATGTTTGATGATTACCCTGCAGGGTCATTATTTGAATATAAATGGGCAAAAAAAAAAAAAAGAGAAGAATTTCCGATTGAAAGTTTAAATTACAATGAAAGTTTTATCATGTAAAATAAATTAAATTTTTTAAACAATTTACAGACAAGTAGCATTTTTGATGAGGCAAAAAGGAATATACTTTATTATATAGCTGGATATATTGTTCGTAAAATTAATTTAAATTGTTTATCGTGTAAAGAATCTCTTCTGTTGCAAAGATGTGACCATGACTATATCCTTAACCAATATTCTAGTCTTGTAAATTTTAAAAATATTATTTCATGTTCAGATAGTGTTTTCAAAATTGTTTCTGAATGTGAAATGTTATTTTATGTATATACTGAAAATTTTAAAAACATATTTGTACAAAATTTAGCGTTAACTATTATTAAGCAATGCACGCGCAAGTTTAGTTTAGATAATAACATATTTCATTTGTTAAATTGTGAAAATGTTTCTATACTTGAAAGACCACATTAATTATTATTAATAACCATCATTGCTAAAAAATTTCTTAAAATCCGTTTAAATTCTTTTTCAAAAAATTATACAGAATCATCAATAAATGAGGTAAGCAAACGACATATCCTAACAAAAATGATTTTATTTAACAATGTCTAATCTTAACTTTTTTCATAGCAGTATAAATTATTTATTTTATTTTTCAACATGGTTATTTTAAGTATATTAACATTTATAATATGTATGTATTGTAAACTAGTATTAACTATAACATGTTAACATTATTTTAATGTAAAACATGTACTTTCATATTTATAATTAATTGAAATTGTTCTTTGCTGATTTTTATAATATATTTTATGTTGTTGTTGAATTAATTTTTTTCAAGTTAGACTGCCTATTGTAATTTTTTCCTTATAAATGCCTTCATTATTTTGATCACATGGACAGATGGTAATATGTCCATACTAATTCTTGAAAGTAATATTTAGTTATATATATTTACATATTACCAAATAACTAAATATTCATGTTACTCTCCAATTTTGGCGGTGAATAATGTTTTTACAAAATTCAAAATTCAAAATTATATTTAAAAAACTTATTTATTTTTGCATGAAATTCTTCTATTTTTATCAGTGTAATTTACTGTTTCATCATAGTTTTTCCGTTAGCTCCGATATAATATGGTATTAAAACAAATTTTAGCACCAGGCTGTGATTTAGGCATGGCTCTGATTCCCACATTTGCACATTTCCCGTCATTTGCAATGACCAGTGAATATCATTATTTTCCATTGTAATTTCCATTAACTATCATATATATATGTTATTATTAACAAAATAACTGTATTGTATAATATTGTAATTTAATATTAACATTTTTAGAGAAGGTACTTTGAGAAGGTACATACACGTACGCAGACTTCAATTTCCAGTTGAGCCTGGCACAATTAATGCTCCAACATTTTTTTAATACATTATTATTTTCAATTAAAAACTGAAGTATTATATGTGTATGTTATAATTAAATTACATTATATGTAAGAACATATTATAATCAAACATAATATACATACACAATTAATGTGTTGTATTTATAGGTAGGCACTATAACTAATATTACTTATAGTAATCTTATTTACTTATAGTAGTCTTCCCACTTTTGATTTTCATGTTTATTATGTGACTTTAAATACAATAAACATCGTTTACAGAATACGGTGAAATCTATTCCAGATACAATTTGTGTCAATAAAAAAAGTTTCAGAGTTGGAAATGTTTTTTGTTATCAAATACTGTTATCATAAAAATGTAAACATTGCCGTTTAGGCATATGGCGATTTTAACTTCAACATTAAATTAAAGTCGGCTATCTAGTAGTTTATATATGTCTATGGTCATTACCAATCCATTCTTTTATTCCATGGTTATGAAATCGAGGCTATTTGTTTACAGTGTGATAGGTGATACCAGTGCTGAATGTACCACAAAAAAATAAAACAATTTAATAGAATTAAATTTTTCTATTTTAATATTAACTGAAAATAAACAAATTAATAGGAGTTGGTAATAGTTTAATGAAAGCGGTATTATGCTGATTTAAACAAAATAATATCCAAACGTAAACGTAAACAAACGGGCCTTAATTTCTTATCAGTTCAGGATCGCAAAAATAAAGTAGCCTCAGTTGGATATATCCCATCCATGTTTTTATTATTAATGGATAATATGGACCGGGTCACTTGTGGATCGCGGAAAAGTTCCCGTAGAAAAAAAGAGCACCAACAGCGTTCAGAATTTGAACTATTAATTTATGGAACTAATCACGTTATTTATTTCATGAATATAGGCTCTTTTCCTACAAGTACTTTCCTCCCCCTAGCAACGTCTGTCCCAAACCATAAGAGCTCCGCTTCCCTGCCACCCACCTGTCTGTTCGTTTCTAATCAATATTATCTTGGGCCGTGGTGGTGATGCTGATGCCTGATCGTCCGTCATCAGTTATTATCACTTCTAATTAAACTCTTCGAGTATTTCAAACACCAACTCCGTACTCATATTAATGACAAAAAATATAAGTAAATGCTTTTCGCGACTGCGGTAATAACATTTATTTGGTGGTGAATGATCATTCGCAAACAAAATGTTACGTTTAAAATATTATAAATTGCGAACGAATTTCAGCATGAAGTATGTGACTAAAACTTCATTTCAGGAGGATCAACGTTCAGACAGACTTATTATATCTCGCGTAAAACTGGTTACATTGATTTCAATACGACGTAACACAGTTACAATAATTCTAATTGTTAATGTCCAAAATTTATCGATTTATTCTTTGTAGTTTTTGATTAAATTCCAGGAATCACCAAATAAAAGAAAATTTCTGAATAAAAAACGCATTGTCAAAACCTTGCTGTCAGAATATCTTGAGAATAATATGAATTCTTGGCGTGTAATGTCCACTTCAATTGCTAGAGGTGGGTTTTTGGTTACATAATATTTTATTTATCTATCTGTAAAAAAATATACTCTTAATTTTTAGCACTCGATCATATGAAATATGAAGAAACTGTAGGGGAAGATGTACTATCGGATTGTTCCACAGTTTACTCAGGATCTTCGGATGAGGATGAATACACTACAAATGTTTTGAATTCACCAGGAAGTTCAAATGATTATTCTACAGATGAAAGTATCTCATCGTCGGATGTAGATCAAAAGTATATATCCAATTAATTTAACTTACAAATTTCTAAACAAATTTTTTATAATAAACTGTGTTTTAAGTAATGGATCTTTTGTGTGTGATAAAACTAATACTGACCGTGGCAATTTTGAACTAGTTGATGATGTTTTTGGTACTGAGAATCTGGTGGTAATAAATCTAATTAATGATAAAATTCAAAATTATTGTTAACTCTGTTTATTAATTACTTTTAGACTTTTAGGATTGGAATTGGAAAGGCCAATCAGAGAAGTTCAAAGCCAGTAAATATTAAATAAAAATCATCTGACAATTAAAAATTTTCTTTTCCAAAATAAACCCATTGGAATAAACGATAAATTATCTAATATATAATATTATCGACTATACAATACACTTAGACATAATTTGAAAGAAAAGAAAAGAAACCTCATTGGAAAAATCCCAAATGCATTCCAATAAAGAGTATGAGAAATAAACAAAACAAATTTTCTTCAGAAAATTGAAATTTGGAAACTTTGACCAAATATGAATGGCATATATCGGGATTATCTGAATGACGTAAAGGTGACAAATCATTTCGGCGAAACAAACCACTGACAATGGCGGCCGATACACGGAAGATGGTTGGGCGCACAACTTTTGAGTAAATGGAACCGGACGATGAAAAATTCGGTCGCAGCACACGCATACACTGCACAACAACGGATGCGTGGATATATGTGGCTGTCCACCTAACACAAATATATAACGGTGCACTACGTGCGACCGTCACAAAAGGCCGCCGTGAAAACCTAAAATTTGACACGCACAAATTTGTTGCCCTGTTAAAGGAACACGGCTGTCGGGCACACACCACACACTCGAGGTCACAACGCGCGACGCACAACCCGGTGGGATCAGCGTTTCACACAATGCACTTCGATTTATTGGTCGTACGGCATTAATCTTACTACATTCGAAGACCCAGTATAGATTCACAAGTGCAATTTACGCACAATGACGACACGCACGGTCGTGAACAAATGGAGTGTAGACCGATACCAACTGGTTGACTGTTGGCCGGTGGCGGAACGCCGGCTGTAGCGGCTACAGTGTAGCCGTCGGGCTCATCGCATTTGGCACTCAACCGATTGCGTGCTACAGTCGATGTCCGAACAATACTTTTCAAGCTCAGTGAGATTCTATTATGATGCTGAAAATAATTCAGATAATTCAACGTACAACGCACTACCATACTACACATGATGGTCAATTTCTCCAAAAATTCATTGAACGGCAACAAACATTAAAAATATATAATTTAGGTTTAGAATTTGTGCAATGAAATGCTCTAACTAAATTATCATAATCGAGTACAACTTATATAAAAATATAAAAACATTATTTCATATTTTACAGTAAAACATATTCTCGCAATGTTCCGCGCGACAGCCAGACAGGTGTTTACCAGTGCGACCGGTGCCTGAAACGATTCGTTGAGCTCAACCACCTGCGGCGGCACGTGTCGTCCACGCACGACCAGCACCGCGGCGTCAGGCCGTTGTACTAGTTTGACTTGTGCGACTGGAAGTACTTAGACAATCGAAGCGTGCTCGAACACCGGCTCAAACACATCAGCGAGAACTCGCACGTGTGCCCGACGTGCGGCAAACACTTCCGATTCCACAGTGCGATCTCCACCCACAAACTGGGTTTTCACGGGTCCGTACTCTGTTAACCGAGCTAGCTATGCGAGAGGGTGTTACGCACGGTGGTTGCACGTGAAGCGGCACCTCGACCGCCTGCGCCGATCACGCGTGACGCGTGTGGCATCCGGTTCAAGGCAGGCAAGTATCTCAAAGTCCACGTCAAAAACGACCGGTGCTGCGGGACCCGAGTCAACCTAGCCACGTAGGGGCGGGTAGGCAGTGTCTTTCAACTAACCCAACTCGCATCGTTATATAATCGGTTGAATTAATCATAATAGTAACGAAGCTCATTATGAATTAAATGCGACCGAGATAAAAAGGTAATTGTCAAAGAGTGATATTGAAACCCGGAGGGGGGAGGGTCTAAAGCCGATATCACTTAATTTTAGAAGAATATATTTAGACTAAGGAGAAGGTGGACCCAAGGTCAGTGAAGTTCGAGGTACTGGACTTCATATTAATAACTAGATGGGCATCAACCCTGGCATCAATACGTACAAATTACAAGTGACAAGTTTAATAATTATAAAAATTATTTTAAAATTGGTATTAATACAGTTTAAATCAATCAGAAAAAATTGAAGGAAATTAATATTAAATGATAATCATTTGACAATTGAAAATTTTACGGTTTGTAAAAAAACCTGTAGGAGTAAACGATAAATTATCTTATAGATAATATTATCAAAGATTTATAATTTTACAATATACACAGACACCATTTGAAAGCAAAGGCAAGAAACTCAATCTCAATGCACTGAGCAAGCAATCCATCGACCAAGTAGGTCGAGACAGTCATCATACTGTCCCGGATACATGATCCAGAAATATTATTCTTTCCGACTCTGCATTTTTAGATAGTCGTCTAAATTCTCGCACACCTTAATACATAAAAGACCACCGACTGCACCCTGATTACTCAAGAAATCCACAGGTCACAATACATGGTTTTTCATAATTTGTAAAAATTATTATTAATTATATGTAATAATTATAACATTTATTTTAAAGTTAGTCTTAAAAATAGTTTACTGCACTTACATAATATCACAAGAAGTTATTCAATTAATTTTATGATATTCTTGGTGGGCACTCAACATTTAATGAGACTACGACATTATATGATTACATTAGACACTTGAGGGAATTCCTATATATAATGCCATAAATTTATACAATAATTATGAAAATATTTATATACTATTTTAAATCAAATGATTTCAATGTTCAAAATGTATTCCCGGTGTACTGACAACAATTATTTTTGAACTTGCGGTTAAGATGTATAAACGTCACTGTTTTTTTAAATTTATAAATAAAATAGAATTTCGCCAAAGTGTAAAAATTTGTATTTTCAGTTCTGCTGATTGCATTTTGCACCCGCTGAAAATTTACGAAATTACGCCTATGAGTGGTTGTATAATAGTTCTAGAGAAGAAACGATATTATTTCTTGATACATATTTATCATTTTATCTTGACATTATTTCTTATCTATGTGTGTTGACGACTTTGCAGTTTAAAGTAATGTATACCTTTACCTTGTTTGTTGTGAAATGGCATCAAATGGAAAGACAACAACTATTACTAGATGGGCAATGGGCATCAATACGTATAAATTACAAGTGATGAGTTTAATAATTATAAAAATTATTTTAAAATTGGTATTAAAATAATTTAAATTAATCAGAGAAAATTGAAGGCAATTTATATTAAATTCACCTTAATACACACAAAAGACCACTGACTGCACCCTGGTTACTCACGAATCCACAGGTCACAATACATGGTTTTTCATAATTTGTAAAAATTATTTTACAATACAGTGGAATCCGCTTAATAGAAACACCGGTTAATAGGGACAATTCTTCAATTATGAAAACAAATGTATACTTGTAGGGTAAACGTTCAACGCTTATCTGGGCCACGAATCTCGATAATTGGGACATTTTTATCGAGTATATTAATCAGTGACGTATTTATGGGGAAGGATATGGGGGATAGATCCCCTCCCTTGTCCTTTTTTTTTTAGTTTAGGTATAAAGTTTAAGCTGCAGTACTGTTACTGTAACCCTGTGGGTTGCGAGTGATATTACCCAACAATAACAACAAAATTAAAATAGGACCATATTTGGGAGAAGCCGGGTAAAACCCGCTATATAGACATATAGTACCTACTATAGAATAAAGATAGATTCACTGCTATTATACTGTTATATACGTAAAACACGAAACTAAATACTGATTGCGGCAGCGTGCAGAAGACGATAAGGAATTGGTACATTTTAAAATAAATATTATTTTCTAATCGTTCTGGCCGTTGTGCATTGCATATTGCATACTCGCACATCGTCCTCATACCACGTTCCCGCACTCGTAGGCCGTAGCAACGATTTATCCGCATAACCATTTACCATTGCGCACTTGTTATTTTTATGTAATTCTTTTTTTGGTTAGTAAATAAATTATATATAATTGAAAAAGTTATATTTCAATGGCATCTAAAAAACCAAGCAGTAATAATTTATTATCATATTTTACAACAAATAAAAAAGCACGCATAGATTCATATGAAAATAATGAGGTAAGTCTAATTTATTAAATTTTAAATGCATACATTGCAATATATATTTTAATTCTCGTTTTAATTGTATGTAACAAATACACTTACTAAATAATATATTTTTATAGTTCAATTTATTATTCAGTTATTAAAAATATTGGGTTGTTTGAAACATGTTTTTTCTAAAATCTTTCTTTTTAAAGCTTTTAATTTATATTGAGATGTATGCAACTATGCTTCCATGCTATTTTTTTCATTTTAATTACTAATTAAGGCTGATTTTGGCTGTGGAAGTCAAGATGAAAAAAAAATAGCCAGTCCAAATAATGATATTGGATTTATAGTGGATAAAGTAGTATTGACAAATGCAGATAAAAAGCTTGTAAGTTCATTCTTGAAGCAAATTTACATAAGTACTGTAATTATTTAAATACATTTTGGGTTTTCACTAATACACTACATTTTACCTCATTTAGGTACTTACTAATTTGTGGGTACCAGATGACTAATACACTACATTTTACCTCATTTAGGTACTTACTAATTTGTGGGTACCAGATGATTTTTACAAATTCCCATTACTTGAAAAAAATAAGAAACGTGGCCTACGGTTTCAACATAAGTGGTTGAAAGAGTTTAATTGGCTGGCATATTCTAATGTAAAAAATGGTACTTTTTGTAAATACTGTGTCCTGTTTGCCAGAAATGGTGGGATTGGAAGTCAACCTTTAGGGAATCTTGTAACTGTCGCATTCACAAACTGGAAGAAAGCAAAAGAGGTTTATAATTTATTCATATTATCATACATAACTTTTTATTTTAATTTTAATTACAAATATTTCAGGTATATAGAGCTCATTCCAATTTAAAATATCATACTTCATCTGTACTAGATTCTGAGCAATTTTTGAAAATAATGGAAAAAAAGGAACCTTCTATAATTGAACGTTTAGATAAAAATAGGTAATTTAAAGTAATAGTTTTATGTAATAGTAGTAATATCTCTTTAAACTATATAAATTTATTCATTTAATATTATTTTAGAGCACTACAAATAGAAGAAAATAGAAAAAGAATTAAACCAATTATTGAATGCATTATATTATGTGGTAAAGAAGAATTAGCTCTAAGAGGTAGTAAAGATTTTGGTCCAATCAATGTTGATGGTAAGTACACATTTTAAGAAAGTAACTTGTTAACTTGCTCTTATGGTATTTTAAATTTTTAGATGATATAAGACAAGGTCATATTAAAGTATAGAGCCAAAGAAGACGACTTTCTACGTACTGTTCTGGAAGGTTCAGGTAAACGTAATAAGTACACTAGTCCAGTCATACAAAACGAAATAGTCCAGGTGTGCAATACCATATTACTACGAAAAATAGTAAATAAAGTTAACAAATCAAAATGTTTCTCAGTTCTTGCTGATGAAACAACGGATATATCCACAAAAGAGCAGCTCTCTATTTG
>JAIPRM010012230.1:0-12257 GCA_025469315.1 Stegophylla sp. TES_Ste_2020 | reverse complement strand
TTTCAAAGTCAAATAGAAAAATCAAAAAAAAAAAAAAAAAATATTAAATCAATTAATTGTATGTTATTAATTTATAAAATACTCATATTTATATTATAGATGCAGAATATTACAAAAAAAAACAACAAATAAGAATAAATGAACTATTGCTTACTGTTTCTTTCATTAATGTTAAAAAACGAAAATTTCAAAATGTTGTTCGAAAACTAAAGAGATACTCTAAATATTTAAGTCATAAACACAACTGGATAAAGCACAATATTTAAATAATACGTATATATATATATATAATTATCTATTTAAAACGTTCAAAAGTAATACTCATTATAAAATATACAAAAATACATACATATATTATATATATATATATCCTAGTCTTGAACAGGTTCGATAAAATCATTTATCTATGGAGATTTTTAATTTTGTGATCTCATAATAATATGAGATATCCAAACAAACTCATTCAGTAGCGTGACGTAGAGGGGTTAAAATAAAATTAAATTAAAAAATAAATTAAAATCCATCGACATTAGAAATCTATTATTTACCATTAGTACCATCCCTTCCCCCGGTTTGGATACTGCTTTTTACGCTCATTGTTTTTTTTTTTTTGCGAGTGGACTGACCCTTTGGTGTGTCGGGTCGAAAGGCGGTCCTCTGGTGTAACATAACCAACAACAAATTTGGAGTACATTTGGAGTGTTTACGCGTGACGGCGGATAACACGACGCGTGTGAGTGATGGATACTCTCCGCGCCGATGTTCGAAGAGAGGAAAAAAGTACATAAATACGAGCTCCAGCGCGTATATTTTTTTTCGTTTCGACTAGGTAGGTAAAAGACGAGAGAGCGTCGTACATACATATAAAACGTTGTACACAACGGTCTCGTTTATTATAAAAAAAAAAAAAAAAAAAAAAGGAGAAGTAGAAAAAAAAACAGAACAAAAATCAATAGTCTGTGAAAAATTATTCGGACAGCGAGAAAGTTTTGGCCGGAAAGTTTTCGATGTCGGAGGAGTAGGTACACGACGACGGAGAATAACGACGTGTTCCCGAGAAGACGTTGAGAAAAAGATGGAGTGAGAGAGAGAGAGAGTGAGAAAACTGAACTTATATTAAAATTGACATAGCGAGCGACGGCGTGAAACAACAATAATGTGTACCTGAACGGCGGCGCGTCCATCATCGTGTCCGAGGGTCCCTCGTGGGCGGAGGGGGTGGGGAGGAAGGCCGTGGATGTGAAATAATAATATATTATATACGATGGGCGACAGGTCACGTGACGGCGGGACCCAAATGAGAACATTCCGTTGCCGCCACTGATCGGGTCACGTTTTTCACGGTTATTTTTAACCGTCGACCAATACACACACACACACACACACCAATGCTTGGTTTTCGGTAAAACAACGACGAAACACACACACACACGCATACACACTTCCGACCCGTAAACACAAAACCGGAGGCTACGGCGTTTGGTGGTCCGTAGCAGCCGTCGAGCGCCACGAGAACGCGTATACAGGATGATTTATTAAGTATATGTTCACCCTTTTTTTGTGCGCGAAAACGTAGAAATTTAGAATTTTTTTGAGGAATCGTTCAAGTCACTATAAAAACTTTGTTTTCCATAATTCATTTTTCGCGTCCTGTGGAAATACAAACTTTTTTTTCCAAATGGAAATCCCATATTTCAACTGCGGATATATTATATTCGGATTATTTTTCTGTGATTTTTGACGTATTGAAATCGAAATTTGAACTAGTAGTTCAAAAACAAATTATATTAATACATATTATGCATACAAATGTACATTAAAAATTACAAGATAAGAAAGGTAGATAGATAAGAGTAGATAAGTAATTATAATTTATTATATTACTCAAATATAAAAAGCTCACTAATTGCATTTTAGCTGTTATACAAATTGTTTTGAGCAGGATATTCGTGTTCCTGGAAAAATATAGTTTGATTAGAATGTTCTGGCAAGTGTTCCTGATTTAAGTTTAATTGTATGGCTTCGTGATTATTAGAAATCTATAACTATAATGAGAACTACAATGTACATAATATAGCCCGTCGGTAATATATTGAGTATCTATAAGAAGATATATTATCCTTAATACTTGAATAAGAATAATTCAAAATCTATTTGTTCGAATTTTGATTTTAATACATAAAAATTCACAGAAAAATGAAAATTGACTTGAATAAAATTCTGTAATTAAAAAAGAGGAGGAGGGGTGCCTTATTTTGAAAAAAAAAAAACACTGTATCACTACAAGGTAACATGAAAAAAAAACAAAAAAAACATAGTTTTTATATAAAGTAGAACATTGAAAAAACAAAAATAAAATCTAAATTTTTTACATTTTTCGGCTAAAAGAGAGTGCATGCTTAGCGAATCACCCTGTATAAATGATGACTCGGTGACGGTGGCAATGATTGATTTCGCACAGGTATTTCGCGCACGGTAATGATGCCGCGGCTAAAACGGATGGGCAAAAGTGACGGTGGTGGTGGTGGTGGTTTGTGTGCGTCCGCACGAATGACCGGTCGGACTCCGGAAGTGCGAGTGCGAGTCGGTTTGTATATTAAATT
Organism: Stegophylla sp. TES_Ste_2020; assembly: GCA_025469315.1. NCBI lineage: Eukaryota > Metazoa > Arthropoda > Insecta > Hemiptera > Aphididae > Stegophylla > Stegophylla sp. TES_Ste_2020. The sequence goes on along the minus strand of JAIPRM010012230.1, from coordinate 9,654 downwards.
CTTCGCAGCCACCGGGGCACGTCATAATGTGCGCATATATTATAACGTATGATGAAGTGTGCGCGTGTGGTTTCGCAGTCTCGAATATTTTCGCCAACCGCAGCAGCAGCGCAACAGCAGCCTCCGGTGGTTGAGTGCTTTCGAAGCTCGCTGAAAAAGATTACACCGATGCCGTGTGCAGAAATTTCTCTTGACGAGTCGCCTTTTTGCCGAAACGAATGTCATAAAACTTATATTCAAAAACCGTTTCGTGTGACTTTTGAACTCCGTCAGCAGTGGCGTATTTGATGAAACTTATTCCACGGAGTTTGGCGATAATATTCCTCCATGTATATTAAACTTACTTCCAAAGTAATAGTGTAGCGATAACGTGAGCAGTTGGGTAAGGTCATTGGTGGAATTAGAAAAAGAATTTAGTTTGATTTAGCCCTCCATTAAAAATGGCAAGAACCTCATGGAATTTATAAAAATATGGGTGATTTTGGGGGTTTCGCAGCCCCCTTAATATGATATGATATAATATGATGGGTAAGATGAATTGGGTAGCAAATTTTTACTTATATAACAATTACAAAATTATACGTCTTTTTTTTTTAGATTTTAAGTTGAGAGAAAAGCTACTTAGTGGTTTTAAAATGATGATTTTTTATTGAAATTTACCAGCGTTCAAATAACTGTTGATTCATATAATAACAGATTTAGTTTTGCTATAATCTCATAACCGATTCTATAACCGATTTATGGTTTATAGGACTTACAACTCAAAGTATTTTTGTTAAAATTCGTTGGACAAAGTTTTAATTATAAATGCTTTAAATTTCAAAACACTGCAGAGATAATTATAAATAATTCTCTCGAATAATACAATGAACATGGATTATTACATTATTAAATATTGTTAAACGTACCAGATATGATGTAGAACATTATTGTTTTGTGTAATTAACCGGAGTTCGGTTCAGAATCATTTTATTAGTTTATCGAAGTAAAAATTAATTTTCGTTTCTTAAAAATTCATCCCACTCACCGAATGCATCCCGGCAGAAGAAGCGAAGAATTTCCACGGTACTGAGTATGTCTGGATTTTTAGTTTGTTAAACTATAGCTATATTAATATCAGAAAATCACACAATGTGTTTAAAATAATAATAGAAAAGTGATTAAAAAATCGAATTCAGTCGAGTACATTTCAGAGTTTGCGTTTCCGAAAAGGATTTCAAATTTAAATATACTCGCACGGTGTCCTGTACACTGCACGTATTGTTTTAGTATTTTTTTATATAAAAAAATATCGAGTATCAAGTATATACCTTTGTTTTTCGAAATATTATATACAATACGATTTATTTTCTCTGCGTGAAAAATAAGTGTTTTTTTTTTTTTTTTTGAAAAAAATATTTTTCGTGCGTGGTTGTAAAAACAAATACGGAATGCTTATTTAAGGAAAGTTTAAAATCGTCCGATAATCCGTATTTTGAAATATTGAAAATAAAGCTTATTTTTATATCTGGTCGACCCTCGGTGCCTCGAGTCAAAAAGCAACGTCACCCTTTCAATGGAAATGAAATGGCAAACGAGCGGACATAATATTTTAGCATCAGACCGAAAACGTCACTTTAATCATGTCGTCTTAAAACGTTATTAATTAATCATCAAACGCGAACGGATTACGACATCTCTTGAGCTTTTTTTTAAAAAAAAAAAAAACCAACGAAACCGTGTTCGAAGTGGTTGTGTAAAGTAAGCCTTTGTACAGGCATCGACGAATAACTAATTAACTAATGCAAATTCGATTTTGAATTCGAAACGATTTTCGTGGCAATGAGAATAAATCGATTTCAAAACGAATCGTTCTCGTGCCATAAGTCGATCCGAATACACGAGTTCGAAAATAATAATTTCTGTTTTCGTACGTACAACAGGGGTGAACGCAGGGAGGGTTTTTTTTTTTTTTGGGGGGGGGTCCAAACTCCTGCCAAAAATTATTCGATAAGTTATTTCGAAATTAAAATTAATTGACATAATATAAAAAAGCCGGACATATAATTTGAACCACGGTTATTCTTCGTTTCTCCGATGTGATGTTCTTTTTAGGTGTGTTGGATTTTAAAGAAACGGTAAATAATTTCTCCAATAAAATGATTCTAAGCGGAGCTTCAATAAATTATATACAATATTAATATTATCAATTTTTTTATTCAGTTTGTTCGATAATTGTTATTTAATTACAGAATAATCCATGTTCGTTTTATGATTCATGCAAATGATCAATTTTGTACAATATATTACAAAATAATAAGGAAAAAAATAATCTAAGTTTATATTAATATATATTAACCGTCAGAGTTATAATTATATCTTTAAATAAAATTTGATTGAGTAAAAAATTATTGATTAACTCTCACTAGAATTATACCCCATGTACAAAAAGCACGTGAGGAATGTTTTGGAAAAATAAAATGTTTACAGAATTAAAAATTAACGGTTTAATGGGGGTTTGATTGAAAAAAAATAATTATTTTTCGTAAAAACGATTAGTTTTGTAAAATAATAATTCTAATGTTAAACAAATGGAAAAAAAATAGCGGACTTATGATTTTTGATATCTTTAGAACCGTTTTAATACTTAGTTATTTCTAAATATCAAGAGATAAAAATTGTATGATATAAAAACTTACATAAAACTTATTTTAAATATTCTATATTTAGCTTAAAATAGGTCGATTTTTTTTTGAAATTTCTAAGAAGGATGTGCGTGACTAACAATTATCGTTATTAATTTTTTTTTTTTTTCAAAACAACCCTCTCCTCTTCCAAATTTTTTCTGCGTCCGAACACAACATCCTTCCCCCGTTTTTCATTTTACTTGGCACTATTTAGAAAAAAAAACAAAAAAACAAAAACCGTGCATTTGTCTGACAAATAGTTTTCTATTATAGAAACGGCGCGATGCTTAATTAATTAATTAATAGATTCCCCCCCCCCGCTATATTCGGTTTGTTTTCCACGAACATCACACTTTACACCACCAAGATAATACACCGCGTACCCATATACGTGTAAAGTTGTCTTTATCAATCGTGTATTAACCGAGTATTAACCGTTCGTTATCTTTTAGCTTGAGTTTTCCGTGCACGAAATAGGTGAGCGCATTCGACGTCTTAAAAACCTCTGCCGAGGGATTTATCCGTACATTTATCGAAGAAACTGTTTGAGTGTGATTCGACAAACTTGTGTGTGTGTGTGTGTGTGTGTGTGTGGTGCTTCTTTGACGAAATTTGGCTGGAGGAACATCCAAAACACTTCGAACCAGAGAAACGAGTCAACTTAAAGCGCACGAGGTCCAGATGCGCGCAGTGCCGGATGGAACGTGATACACAAGGACTAATCGCATCATCTCTGTTCAATAACAATTTAAGCCATAATGCGATTTCGCGTTTTGGAAATTCTCGCTTGTGTGGAAAACATCATGATGTGATATTATTATAGCCACCGAACGCGTAACAGTATATTTTAAATTCGTATACATTCCCACTAAAGATATTATATTATGTTATTCTTATGAGACATGTTAATAATTCGAGGAATAAAATATGACGTATTCGTTAGGTAATTGATTCGTGATCGTAAACGAAAACGGATCTGCTCGCACATAATTATTTTCTTTTCAAATATCCCGGAGCAAAAAAAAAATAATAATAAATAAAATTCTTAGCTTAAAGGTAAATTTTTTATGATAAAAATGTAATAACCAAAAAAACAAAAGCCGGACATACTTCGCACGACGGGTGGTATTCTCTTGACGGGTGTATTGAATTTTAAAGAAACGATAAATCATTTCTTCAGTAAAACGATTCTGAACGAAGGAAGTTGTTCAAAATTTTTTTTCACATTTTCAAAATTTTCTAGCGCCAAAATCTTTTTTATAGGATTTTCTATCTATGTTTAAATTTTCATAAAATTCTAATCAAAAAATTATGGTTTTTGTCAAATTTTGGGTAGTTTTTTCCAAAAAAAATATTGAAGAATTGAGAAATTCAAAAAATGACCTCTCTAAAGTACAATCTAGAGGCGAATCGGGTTTCAAAAAGTTATTGATCGAAACTTTTGTACAAGTATTTCTATACGAAAAGTTGTACACAGAAAAAAAAATAAATAAAAAAAAATAAATAAATAAACATCATTGTAAAAACACTAGCTTCTTCACTTCATTCAGAATCTAAAATATTATAAATATTTAATATGTAAATTCGAGAAAAAAAAAGATTTTATAATTGAATGCGCCTATATTCAAATGAAAATTATTTCAAAATATCATCATTATTTAATTTATTTGACAATTCTCGTTCAAGGTTTAATAAGCTAAATTACAAAATCTGCTTTGTGACACAGTGGAAATTCGACCAGAATAACAATTATTATTTCATTTTTATGCGTTTGTACACTGAACTTACATATTATATACACTGTGTACGTGACATATGAGACGTAACACGTTTATATTTCATAACTTGTTGTTTAATAATAATCACGAGTTGGTTTCAAATGTAAATACGTATATGATAATATAACATAATATTATAATTTTATCAAAAATACCTGCTGAATCCTAAGACAAACGTTTGTTCTGGCTTTTGAGAGGATTTGATATAAATTTCAACAGGGGTTAGAAACATTTTTAGAGGGGCTAAGCCTCTCCAGGCTTCCCTAAGCTTTATTTCCCAAGTTACGCTAATGCCTGGAGCCTTGTGGTAGAATATAATTGATACACTCGTATTGATACGTAGATTTTTCGCTATGAAATTTCTAATAAATTATTGTGCATAAGTGATTTGGTATGCTTTTTAGATTTTGAACGAAGTGAAGAAGCTAGTGTATTTAAAATGATGTTTATTTTTTTATTGTTTTTATTTTCTGTGCACAACTTTTCGTATGGAAATACTTGTTCAAAAGTTTCGATCAGTTATTTTTTTGTTATCGGATTTGCCTCTAGATGGTATTTTAGAAAGGTCATTTTTTGAATTTCTCAATTCTTCAATTTTTTTTTTTTTTTTTTTGGAAAAAACTACCTAAAATTTTATAAAAATGACTCGGAAACCATCATTTTTTGATCCGAACTATATGAAAATTTAAACATAGATAGAAAATAATATAAGAAAGATTTTGGCGCGTGAGAAAATTTTGAAAATGTGAAAAAAATATTTTGAACATTTTTCTAATATTTTTTTTCTCATTTATTTTTTATATTATTAATTTGTGTTAAAATAAAAAAAAAGACAACGAACAAATGATAATTGAAAATCATAATAATAATAATAACAATGTGTTATTAAACTATGGAACGATGACGACGAATAATATTGCAGTATTATAAGATCAATAACCAAACGAGTTCCTACTGGGTACGAAACACCATAAACAAAACATTTTTATTACATCGGAGGAACTTTTGTTACGGTATTTTAATTATTTTATATTTTAAGTTTTAGAACAACAGTAAGTGTTAATCTGCACGCGGGTACGGGTATAATGCGACGGCGAGATAATAATTAGTTAATTTCCCGAACTGAAAACTGAATCATTTCGATACCATTAATAATATATAAATGTGTTCAGAAGTTCGGAAAGACGTCCGGAAAAGTTACGATATTTGACTTGTATTCATTTATATTTTTGTTAAATTTTAAATAATATCATTCACTAACGATGCGGCTTTATAATTAAACTGTCAGAAACTTAAGCCCAACGGCTCCTTTGAATGAAAAATCGAACCCAACATGACCTCTTAACTTTCCGTTTTATGATCGCGACCGTAAAATATTTAATTTTCAAATGTCAATCAATATGCGTTTAATTTCCGAGTTATCCGAGGAAAAGTTTTTTTTTTTTAAGTATAATATTACGTACAAGTTTTGAATGAAACGAAGCGCGGGCATTTGTAAAGGTTTAATACAAATTCTTTGGGTACCTTTAGAAAAAAAAAAATATATATATATATAAATAAAGAAAATGTCAATTCAAAACGATTTGATATTATATTATTATGAAAATATTTTTTGGCATCTCCAGACGTCGTTTATGATGGACGTACCAAACGGTATTTACTAAAAGTCAGCGAGAAACAACTAAAAAGTGAAAATACTGGTGCATTTTTAATTTGTTATTATACTGAGCATGTTTTTTTTTGCAGTTTCAATTTTGCAGGATCACGTTATGGCCAGTGGCTGGCTGTTCGAGAGAGGTAATTTTTACTACGCATGTACGTATTGCGTAGACTTAAGATAGTGGCACCTCTAGATCTGAAGTTTGGAAATGAAATTTTTATTATTGATTAAAAATTTGTACACATTCTGTTGATAATGTATTTTTGGTTACTGATAACATTGATATCTTTGCTGGACATATATATTAATAGGCGGGTGACCGGGTGTTGGATGTTTTTTTTTTTTTTTTGTGCTTATTGGAAGAAAAAAGTTCGGGCCGCCATTGCACATTGGTTATTATGACTATTGAATTATTACGACTTACAGATGCGATAAATTTTTATGTTTTACTCGATAGAATATAAATATTTGATAAATTCGTTTCGGAACAAATTCGGGGCAATAAATCGTATTCGTATACATTATAGACACGACGCAGACGAATAGCAAATTTATATTTTGCAACGTGAAGGTCTTCAATCTTATTTATCTTTTTGAAAAATACACAGAGTACCGACTCTCAATGCAATGCACATCGCAATGTCGCTTCCCTAAAGTGATCTGTTTTTCGGTGTCACATTAAAATTGTATATCGATAAACAAACCGAAAATACAAATAATCAACGTTTAACTTTTATTGAAACGATGCCGATTTCATTTAAGACAGTAATGATTTAAAAACGTTTTCTGCAAAAGCATTAATCGATAGCTCTGGTTATCGCATCATAAATTATATGACACACGTGGTTATTATTAAAACGTATAAACGGTCTGATCAGAGACAAGTGTTCTTAAAATTCTCCGTTTCTTAATAGAGTGATACAATAATCGTTAATAGAATATTTATTATAATAACAAATATATCAAAATATACTCTGAATAAAAATAAGAATTATTATTAGGAGCAACTAGATGGGGGATTAGGGGAGCTAAGCTCCCTCAAAACCACTCATAGCCACCACTAGATTTTTTGAAAATTGCTTAAGGTTAATGTACTTTACGGGTGCTAAATTAATAAATAAATATTTTAGTCTCCCCAGAATTTTCGTCCTAATTGTGCTGATGCATATAGTTTATTAAATAAATACAGGTTTAATGTATGTGTTGCATCTTTGAGTTGTATAAAAATTAGAATAGTAAATATATAAAACTATATATATAATAATAACAATATTTATTATCTATCTTCTTAGGTTTTTCATTTAATTTTTCAATATAGCTAATGATAAAGTACAGAATTGGAAGTATTAAAATATGTATTTTTCAATGGAAAATAAAATTTTTCACTTTAATGCACAGGGTAAAAAAAAAAAAACAGTTATTTAAATTCGAATGACTCACACAATACGTACCTATATCGTACATCGTGGATATATTATTATTATGATCGGACATGTTTATTTTTTTTTTTACTAACAAAGGTCAACAAGTTGGTCATTGTGCGGGTATTGTAACTGTAACAATAGGGTTCACGTTAAGGGGCTCATAACATGGTCGCGAACCAGAAACACGGGGACGTTTTATTGTATTAAGTTACCCGACAAAGCCAATTCGCGTTCATCGGTGAAACGGACAAGTTTAAGTCGATTGACTCGCTTTATTATTATCGTTCCTGTATGTAAGCCGCGACTTCGGTTAAAAACGTCCAACAATCGCCCGAAATTTCATATAATGTATTAATTATACGTGTGATCAATTAATTAGGTAGCGTCCGTCAAGAACTTGATTTATCAAAACTATCTCGAGGGCAAATAACCGCTGTTATATTTTATAAGAATATCAGTGTGAGAATTGCACAAAGTCGTTATTGGATTAAAATAAATTTTAAAATTGCATACAATTGTTCATTTTTTCATTTCACTCACGTGTGTTATTAGACATATTATAACGTTTGATTTTAAATTACTCAAAAGTAATAATAGAAATTATTGATATTAATACCAAACAATATTAAGTCAAATAAATGCAGCCAATATGTAAATGGTAAACGATTTTCGATTATAATTTCTACTTGTATTTTCATTTAATAAAGAGATTATATGCATGGAGCAAATTTTCTGCTCATATAGAATTAAAATGAAAACACTATAGCTCGTTCACTTTCTCCCTTTCTTCGTCCTTCTCTATGGATTGAAACTACAATCGCAGTCAATTAATTAAAACAAGGAAAAAGTATATAGTAATACTATACATACATATATAGGTATACATCATATGAACCAATAAACCGTGAGTCACCAAAAAGTTGGCATTCGTTGAAACAATAATACTGTATTGAAAAGACGAAAAGAATGAAAAAAAAAAAAACAGTTTACACACGGGAAACTTTTCAATTACCTTTGCACGCAATGTTTAAGTTTTCATCCTTTTTATCAGCTCACCGGCATTGTTATTATTAGTGTTGCTTATTCTGAACGATTAATATTGGTTTTTAAAATCGCTGCGTCATGAGTTATAATATTGACCAAATTTGAAATTGTATTCTACATTTCTTGAAAGAATCCAAAATAACCATTTTGGGAATTTGAGTTTTAGAAAAATATTGGTTTCTAAGGGGGAAAAAAATGAATCGAGAAATTCAAAAAAGTGACCTGTTCAAAGTACCGACTAGAGACAAATCCGGGTTGAAAACATTGCTGATCGAAACTTTTAGACAAGTATTTCTGTACCAAAAAGTGTACGTATACAGGACAAAAAAAACATCATTGTAAAAACACTAGCTTCTTCACTTCGTTCAGACTCTTAAATGATAATATTATATCATCAATTAGTGATAGTATGACTTATTTAACAATATGATTAAATTATTCACAAACTTAAAAAAATCATAGAAAAGGAATGGATTAACCTTTATCAGAGATTTAAGCGGCAATATATTTCTAAAAATCAGATTTGCAAACTGGCTATTTCGATTTGTTTCTAAAATTATAGTATAAAATGTCAAATACGAAAATTTGGGAACTAAAAATAAAAAATTATATCGCTGTAGTGTGTTGCGTAATGATTTGAGCATAATTTTCAGAAAAAAATTATTTATAGGACAAAAGTCATTGCATTTTTCGAATCATACTGGAACACTTTATGTAAATATATATATATATTGTGAGGATTCGAAGGGTGTTATGTCCAACGAAAACCACCCACACGGTTAGGGGAACACTAACCATGTGACCTACCAGCCTCACCGCGTGTGAGCCCGAAGGCCTAGTCGATGGAACGGATAGGTTTTGTTTTTTTTTTTTTCTTTTTTAATTTATTGATAAAATAAAAAAATTTAGATAAGTCGACTACGTAGAATCAACAATTTAAAAATAAAAAAAAAATAAAAATGAAATTAGATGATATTATATGAGAATTTAATTTACAAAATATTTACACGATAAGTACATAACAAATAATATATATGGGGAAATATGGGGTAACAATAAACAAAATATTAAACATTAAAAAA
>JAIPRM010012229.1:0-12257 GCA_025469315.1 Stegophylla sp. TES_Ste_2020 | reverse complement strand
AAACGATAAATCATTTCTTCAGTAAAACGATTCTGAACGAAGGAAGTTAATAATATAAAAAACAAAAAAAAAAAAAATTTCATGAAATTGAATAACTTTTTATAAAGCTTCCAACAATTTCCAACAATTGTCCAACAACGTCCAACAAGTCCGAGAAGAGGTTGTTGGAAAGGTTTTAGGTTGTTGTGCTAACTTTGTAGTGCCAGCTTCACGTAGGTCAATTTATATTATATAGGTAGATAAATAGAAAATCCGAATTTTTATCGCAACTGGCCGACATTAATCGCATGCTAGTTACTGTGTAGAATATACTCATTGGAGTTTGGATTGCTTAGATAAGCTCACTTACACTAATGTCAATTTATTACTAACACACTGATACACTCAAAATATGCATGTCATATGAATTGCTTAAATATTACTCCTTAGAATATGCGACGCTCCAGGGGCCTTAACGGCGCCAACAAACTGTTGTCCATTTAATACTATTTGTTCAAACTATATTTTAATCTTTTTTTTATTATAATAAAAATATGTAATTAAAACATTATATAAATACTTGTATACATGTAAAGTAGTAAATTATACATAAGTGCGTTACCTAAATAAGCAGGTCTAAACATGTTATGGATGAAGGGGTTTGGTTTTATCTTCGCCCCCCTTTTTGAACATCATATATAACCGCCACTAGCTACTCAGACTACTCTATTAACAATTCTCGTAGGTACTGAGTACTTTTTAAGTATTTGTTTATTGGTTGGTATTAATAATATAAATGTATCATAACACGATTTATGTCATAGCGCCCTAAATATTAGCGTTTTTCATATTCTGAGAGCACTTTTGCGGTTGATTTGATTGAATGGTTGGTGATTATATTAGTACGAACAAAAGATAAAATCCATAAATTTGTTCCACGATTCCCCTCAGCACTGCATAAAGACCGCGCGAGTCATGACATCATCCGTAGTAGACTTCATCACGGTTTCGTATATCCATAATGTATTTTCTATGCTAATATATAATATTATTATTAATGTTTTAAAATTATTGAATACTTTAATAATGTAATAAATTATAAAAGAGGGATACTAAATTATTTTAGATTCTGAGTAGAGCGAATATCCTTGTGGTTTTAGATTATTATTAATTTTAAATTAATTGAACTTTTTGAAACCGGATTTACCTCTAGATGGTAATTTAGAGATGTCATTATTCGAAATTCTCAATTGTTTTTTCAAAATTAGGGAAAAACTACCCTATAGTTTGTCAAAAAAGACTCGGAGTTGTAGTAAAGTTTAGTAGATGTAAAGTAAAATATATTAAAATAAATAAATGTTTGTTTTTATTATTATTTGTAAATAAGGGAACCTATGTACAAAATAAAACCAGAAATAACAAATTGAGAAATAGTTCACGGATAGGGGGGAAATTTTACAAAAGCTGTGTACATTTAAACTATATTGGGGTATTTATTTATTTTTTAATTGAATGGATTTTTAATCAATTAAATTCAGTAAGAAAGGAGGGGCGATAAATTAATTTTTCCGGGCCGATAATTTTTGCAAATCCGTCCCTGCACCCGTTGGTTTTCTCGGTCGTCCGCTATTGTTGGATAGTCCTCCCGAACTGCATGCGTGTTTCGTGTTGCCAGTTGCAGTTCATAGCTTCAAAGGCGCATGATGGGAAATTTAAACAGAGTTATCTTGAACCCCAATTTATTTTTATTTACATTACAATTATTGTGATATTGTATCCTTTAGTTCCATCCAACATTAGGGACTGGGTTTTAGTTAAGGGGACTATAAGTCCTTTCTTACCTACGCCTTATGCAAACACCGCTTGATTCCAACCGTTCTTCGTGTTCAATGCCACTCGAAATGGCCGGCTTGCCTTTTAGTTTTAAGAACGTCACTTATCTATAAAGAAACTTTTATGACAGACATTCGATATCTTAAGGTTTTTGTACAGGAAAACTTTGTTTTAATTCATATTTTTCTTTATGTATAACTAGGTACTGGATTCTTACAGACAGGATTCTGACTGCCGAGGAAATCAACGTGCGACTGCTCGTAAATACGGAATTCACCGCCGTCAAATTCAAAAATGGCTGGTAACTGAACAAAACTTACGGTTAGTAGTGCAACAGGCAGATGGCACTCCAAAACCTCCGAAAATCGCTGTAACATCAGCTGTAGTAGAGACGACATCTGGATCAGACAGTGACGTTAACGTCGAAGATTTATCAGATACCGAAGATGCTGCCCTAGATTTGTCAACTATCCGTCTAGATCTTACCAAACGCAAACATGTTGATGAAGAATTGGAATCACGTAAGAGGCGCTCATTTGTTCCGGTTTCATCTGCTGAAAGACCGATTTATGTCAGCCCCGTTGGATATCCGTATATGGATTATCCCCCGTACTACTGTTGGCCACCATATTGTTATGGGCTATGCTGTGTTGAAAGGCCTGTTACTCAAGGGATGACATGTTCATTGGACCTAAAAGTGAATTTTGAACAAAAGGAACCTTCTCTTATGGACATATCATACCCTCAATTTTGGAACCAACAGGAATATAAAAGTCCAAGTTCGGTTTAAAATCCCATTTATGAAACACATTCGGCATGCTCATTACTTAATATAGGTACACCTTAAATATATCAACAATAAAATATATGAAAACGTTCATATATATATTTATATTATTCTATTTACTATGGAGTATATAAATTCTATTATAAAATATTTAATTGAATTGAAAAAAAAGATGTTTAAAAATTATCATATTAGTTATGTATTACATATTACCTAAATCATAATGTAAGTATAGGTACGTCTTAAATACAATTATTTGAATTGATTTTATATAAATCCAATGATTCGATTTCCTTTGCAGATAATATTTAATTTTCAAATTATTTTTATAGTTTGCAAGAAGAGATTTATACACATTTTTAATTTACCATTTCTGTCTTTTCAATTCTTTTCAACAGATGAATAATTTTAAGAAACTATTGTATTTTACAACATTCTGTGTTTTAGTTACATATATTTTTTTTAAATGTTAAATATACTTAAAAATTTTATTTTAACTTTTTAAATAATTAAGGATTGGAAAAAAACGTATTTATTAACCTTGCAATAAACCATTTCAAAAGGGTTTTATACAATAATCAATTTGAAATAAGATTCATCAATTTAATTTAATGTATGACATTACATAAATGTTACAAAAAATTAATAAACAAAAATTATAATACCCATGTTAAGATTTATTGATTACAGTCAAGAGAGTTATTTTGAGGACACAAGGGAATGCATTTGACTTAGATATATTTTATACCTAAATATGATCTTTTTTTCTGTCAGTTTTCCAAACATGAAAAATTGATTGTTATATTGATTTTTTATTCGATAGAAAGTTATTATAATTGACCTTCCTAGTTATAGAGTTCCTATATAATGTGGCTAGACAGTGGCGCAACTAGGGAGTGCAAGAGCGTCTTTATCACCTCTGGGTTCAAATTTAGCACCCCTGTTATTTTAAATCCAACTATAATAATAATTACAGTAAAATACCATAAATGTCATATTTTTCAGTTTTGAAGTAGGTATAGATGCCTAATGTTTAAAGAAAATAATTTAGAAATATTTTGCAAAAATTTCTTATAATATGATGATATATTTTATCAAATATCATAACATACCCGTATTATTACAATCGCGATTCTTATATTGATGGACAATATTACAGTGAAACCGTTTGACTGAGAACTATTTTTAGACAATGGGCCACATCAAAAACAAAACATATTGAAACTATTTTTATGAAATATTGCATGAAACTCAGAAAAATTATGTTGATATAAAATGTAAATGTAAATGTTTCTCATTAAGATTATAAAACTAGAATGTAATTTAATATTTTAACTATGAATAAATATAACAAATACCTTTACTTTTATAATGGTAATTTCGATTTGAAAATAATTGAGAAATGGTATTTGGGGGTTTGGGGGTGTTGCCCCAGGTTATTTTTCTTTACATAATTTTAGCACCCCCAATATTTAGAATCTTGTTGCGCCTATGAGGCTAGATGTATCAAACAAAGCTTTTGAATTAACTATTAAAATGATTCAAAAAAGCCATTTAAAATATGTGACAAAAAATTGTTTAAATTTTATGTCTTCCAAAAACTACGGTTTTTATTGGTGCTATCAGGTTTTTCTGTATTATGTGCCTAAAGCAATGTTTCATTTATCATCAATAATAATAATAAAAAAAAAAAAATGAAGTCTTTAGAGGAACTGTCTTCTTGTTCAATTGAACGTTGACTAATATAATACGAATAAGTTTATTTATTTTGAAAAAGTTAATTTTTTAAATTTGTTGCATAATATGTATATTTTTATAACATTATGAATGTTTTGTGAAGTTACACTTATTTTCAATGCAATTTAATCATATGTACAAATTATTATTTTAAGTGTATAATTGAAATGTAAGGAAGATAGGTTACACAAATATTTAAAAAATAAAATTATCAAATAAAAAATTATTTATGCTTTTGATATTATTGTTGTTTATTGTAATAAATCACCTTACAGGCATGTATACAGGAGGGGTTAGGGGTTCAAACTATTCCAAAATTTTTTCGAAAGTTTGTTATACATTATTCAGTTCATTCTTGCACAATGTACATTAGCTAGTTGAAACTTTTGGACAAATATTTCAGTACAATAACGTGTAAAAATGAAAAAAAAAAATTGTAAAAGTAAACATCATTTTAAAAAACACTAACTTTTTCGTTCCACTCGGAATCTAAAAAGCTCAGTCGATATTTATGATCGAAAACGACAACCTAAATCGATAAGTCTAACTGTGTGATCAAATTATATCAAGTCCACATGTTTTTCTATACCTGGAGTAATTGTCATGAATGTTGTTGTCACTCTAATTAACTTTTTATTATTGTTTAAATTTAAGAATTATAGCTCAAATGACAACTGATGCAAATAGTGGCTAATTTATCTTTCTTATTATTACATGTTCTTTTTTTTAAGATGAACAATTTATTGTGTACCAGTTTACTCATAATACATAAGTCAATATTTATTTAAGTTTTTGTTAAAATCAGTTGCGGATATTTTTATAGTTCATAAGAGCTTTACATTTTAAAAACATAATCATTTTCACGACTATCTATTTAAATGGAGACAGATTATTCTGTTACAGGCTTTTTTAAAAGTAATATTATACAGTAAAATTTTTATAAAGTGGACAGCCAAGGGTATTTGAAAAATGTCCACTATCATAGACGTGCACACGGAAAGGGTGGGCAGTTGCCCCTTCTGTGAGCAGAATTTTTTTCAAATTTAGTAGGTATACGAATTACAAAAATTTTCTAATAGGTACCTGTAAGAAAATAAAATCAGTCATTATTGCGTCAATCTTAAATCAATGTCCACTATAGGAAGTTTTTCACTATTGAGAAACCTCTACATAGTGGACATTTTCGAGAAATTAAAAAATGTGCACTACCTATAAAGAGCCACTATAAAGAATGAAAAATACAATAAAAATCTATTTTTATAAATTAATAAATCGTCAACCTCTCGATTTAGTGTAATTAGCATTTTGGTCTGTCTATGAAAATACTGGAGTTTTAAGTTATTTATAGAATTAATTTTCTTTTCAATAATAATTTTGTTATTAAAAAAAAAATGCAAATGACTGACATTCCCCCTACCACGGGTAATACCAGTCGTGTAAAATTGCATGTAATATTATAGGGAATAATATAAGTTTCAATAAATTCTACAAATTTTGGTCAAATTCATGTTTTGTCAGTACAAAGTGATAAGTGAGAATCATATGATTATATAGAAAAGGTTTTATTGTATAAACAAAAAAAAAAATATTATTAAGACCAACAATTATTATACAACTAGGCCGTTATTACCCCATCAAGTTTGACTGCTATTACCCCTATCAAGTATTTTCGCAATAACATTAATTTACTTAAAAATATAATACTTAGATAGATTAAGAATATTGTAATCTTATCCTTGTAAGTTATAGATGTAAATAAAATATGAAATATAAAAAAAAATTAAAAATTCTTACTTTGAGAAAATTTTAAATTGGAAAAGTACCTATTACATAAACATTGATAAAAAAAAAATTTTTGCTTAATTTTAGTTGCAAAAATGTTGTTTATAATAATTGTATAACAATTTGGATTAGGTTTTGATAACAAGTTATACAATTATATGGAAATCATAATTTTAGATATCATATTTTAAGAGATACACCACTGACTGGTATTACCCACTGACTGTGATTCCCCTATTCTCCCCTACATACATGACACATGGGCATTATTACGCGTGCAGCGATAGCCTGCTGTGATATTGATTATTGCGGCCATGGCCCACCGCACTACATTTCTCCGACCTTGAATTAATATAATATATAGTTCATGCCTCCGACTAATATCGGTTGGCATCACTGCGAGTGATTGCGCGTCACTGGAAAAGACGCGGGCCGGGCGGACGAGCGTGGATCAGCTGCAGCTGTCTCACTTTCACAGCCTGTAGGCCGCCAAAAGGTTTGGGCATTGTTTACAAAATATGAATAATATCAATCCTAATTGTAGCGAGTAAAAAATAAAATTAAAATTCATGTTTCTAAATCGAATATTAATATTATATTAAGCGTTTAGCCATTTATTTATTTGCCAAATAATTTAACAAACATTAATGTATCTGATTTAAATTAAAAAATAGTGTATCAAAGCAAAACGCAGTATATTGTAGTTGCTGATGATAAATTGCCTTATCTGTACGAGCGGCGACGTCATATGATAACGTTATCATATAGAGTTCAATGGCAACAACGAGGCTTCTACCCACGATTTAAATTTTAAGGTATTGTCTTAAATCGTGCATTTATCATGGAAATGGAGTCAGCTATCAGCTAGTGCAGCATAATATAGTATTGTTTATCTGTGTGCAAAGCTGTATTACCGCCACCGCCGCTCCACAACACTAGTGTAGTGTGCTTACGTATGTTACGACTTTAGTTTTTCTTCAGAACTTCGAAATAATTAGCAATCACTACTCAGTATTTTACTTTGTTATAGTATTCCAACTTGCACGTTAGTCGTGTCATTTTTTTTTGTTTACGTGAGTTGCACTCCAATCTGTGACGTCGATCGAACGCCGCGCTCCGCCACTTTTTAGTCACGAGTCCACGTGTACAGAAACATAAACATTTTTTTGAGCGCCAAGATGAAACTCGTGGATGATGTGGTACGTAGCTTCCGAGTGGCCAAGGTATTCAACGAGAACACGGGCAAGGTTAACGGTTTAGATTTCTCGTCCGACGGCAATTATTTGATATCATGCAGTGAGGACGATGAGATCGTCATCTACGACAGCCAGAAGGGCGAGAAATTGAAGACCATCAATAGCAAAAAATATGGCGTGGACCTCATACAATTCGCGCACAACAATACGACGGCTTTACACAGCTCTACCAAAATGGACAACACCATAAGGTACGTGAGAAATATTTCTGCCCACGCTGGTACTTCGACCAGTGGTGGACGGTACCGTGTAGTACTAAAGTCGTAGTTAGTGCTACGGGTCGACACTGTATTGGTAAATTTATGGCGATAGCTGAGCTGGGAGAAGAACAGTAATCATCAGCATTTTATTTATAATTTTATAACTACACTCTACCATCGGTAATTTTAATACTGTAATGGACAAGGACTGATAATATGGGTATATAGTGTACCCAAGTAGGCAGATAGGTAGTTTTTATTATTCAAACACAGATTTCCTATTTTCTACTACGAGGTTTCTCAGATCCGTGATTCCTATTTTACACTTGGTATGTATGGTGGTAAATAAGGAATAGGTAGGTATGTCTGCAAAATAATATTCAAAATCCCTATAATTTCAGGATGAATAGTGCCTTATCAAAAACGTGCACCTTTGAAGAATATTGTAATAATACCTACCTAATATAGTATTAGAAAATAACTATAAATAATATTTAGGGGTGAGCGGGAAGCCAAATTTAAGAGTCGAAACGGGAAATATGAATTCTAAACTCGGGATTCGAGATTTAAAAAAAATTGAAACGTGTAATTCACAATTAGTACAATTAATAAATGTTGGTTATAAAATTTTTTTTTATTGTCTTTATAATTTTTGATAATTTTGGTCCAAAAAAAGCTAATTCTTCAACATGATAAGTTGCATAGCATGTCCTTTTGGTAGTGATTATGTTTCCTGCTGACGAAAATAACCTTTCACCAGCAGTTTCAGTTGCCTGTATACATAGGTAGATCTTAACCATGCGATTGAAACCAAGATATCTATATCATAATGTTAAAAGTTAATACCTAGGTACGTAACAGTAAAAAAATTAATTTCTATTTTCACACTTTACCTTTTGTAATTATCTCTCCACCATATGAGTGGGTCCTGAGTTCTCTCAATAGTTGGTTCATCTAAGTATGATTTGATTCGATTTTGCATTTTTGTTAAGTCCAGTTCTTTAGTGTGTATAGATGAATTTTTATTAACATTATCAAATTTGCGCCATAAACTACTGGTACTTAATGATGTAGTAGAAGAAGTGGGTATTTGCTCATTTAAATCCTGAGTTTTTGGAGGAAGAGCCATCATCATATTGGACAATTTTTCTACAAATTTTTCTTTTTGAAAATCATTAAGTAGTATGGCTTTGAAGCGTGGATTTAATATCATAGCAAAGCTATACAAATCATTTTGAAAAAAATGTTGAAATCTACTCTTGGTGGATATAATAAGATTTTTATAATATTTTGCTAATATTCCAATATATTCAAAACATTATAAAAAATGTTTAAAAACAATTTTAATTTGTTAATTAAAACATTCTAGTAAAATTATGAAATATTACATTTTTAGCAATATTATTCTATCATCTGAGTTTCTACCTATGTGTATTATGCTACACCATAGTAGTAATAATTGACTATATTGTACAATAATACATTAATTTAAATAATATGCCAATTAAAATTGTATTCACACAAAATTGAATGGTTATTATTTTTATTATTTTATTAAATCATCAATGTGAGGCTATGAAAATAGATGTATATGATAAACTAGAGAGGAAAGGTTGATGCACAAAATAAAGAATGATACAACAATATTAAGCTTAAGTAAAGGAGATTTAGGTGACAGAGTAGTTTGGAGATGTAAAGCTATTGGACAAAACTCGAAGGCTCCATACAGTTGTGAAATAAGAATGAATAAGGTGAAGATATTTGTATATACTTTACTAGTGTTAACATATTTTATAACTAAAATTAAAAAAAAATATCCTTAACATAGTATCAATATAAATTAATAAGGAACGTTAAACAAAATGTGCAGCATAAAATTTATACAAATATTAAAATAAAAATAAAATTCTTACTATATAATATTGAGAAATAAAACAAATTGTTAAATTAATAAAAAAAAAATAAAAAAAATATTACAATTCAACTTTTTTTATAATTAAAATTGTTAATTTATACTTATTGAAATAAAATATAATAGTTTTAAAATAACTATTACTTAAATACCTAGTATTTATGATTTTAAAATACTTTTATCTTTAATACATGAGATATCAAAATAATATAATATATGTTAAAAAAAATGTACAGTTAAACATTTGTACAAATATTATATTATAATAAAAAAATCCGAAATATACAATATTAAGAAATAAAATGTTATGTCTAATAAAAAAAAAAAACCCATCATAGTTCATCATCTTTTTCATGATTATAATTGTTAATTTATTCTCATTAAAATGAAATAAGTTTTAAAATAATTATTAGTTAAACAGGAAGTATTTATGATTTTAAAGCATTTTTATCTTTAATACAAAATTTTGCATGAGAAAGCTATGTGGACATTGGTACATCTATTTTTTTGTCAAGAACAGAGCTAAATTTTGGTTGAACTCTTATAACATCTAAAAAATCATCTTAAAAATGTTATTATTTTTATTAATTTTGAATAAAACTGTATAAATGGTTATATTGACTTAGAATAAGACTGTAGACTAAGAAATCAGAAAACCTGTTCTTCTTCTTAAATTCCAAAAGAGAATAATTTTGAAGTAATTTATAAGAGAGCATTCTTGACATCAAGGGCCGTACACTATTGCCAACATTTTTGATTCCAATAAATAATTACAATTTTACCATCTATACATAGGTATATATAAAAAAAATAATAATAAGTGACAGAAAAACAAAATAATTATCTTTAATCATAATCATATAATAATTTAATATAAAATTACAGTATATAATCATATTCAATTTAATGTCATTGTTTGATTTTAACTTTTAATCAAATGTTTTTAATTCCTCGTCTGTATTTATGGCAAATATTTCACTGATATCTAGAGATTGTTGTATGTTATTTGATAAATTTAATGAAGTTGAATGCCCAATATTTTTGTAAAATGCTTTAGATGATAAATTATTTGCATGAATACTATTGATTTCAAACTTCATTTTTGTTAATAAATTTATTACAAAAGCTTGAAATTCTGAAACAGGTAAAAAAATTATTAGGTAAATCAAACACTTACTTATACTAATAATTATGTACAATTATAAGTCATTTTAACCTAACAGGATAAATAATATAGGAATTAAATATTATATTAGTATATTAATTATGTTATATTTTTATAATTTTAAAAGTAATTTATTTGCAATGATTTTGATAAGTATTAACTTACCAGTATTAGACATCAAAGGTTTTTTATTTGTATTTGAATTTGACTCAGTTATTAGAGAATTCATAGACAATTTACCCTAAAACAAAAAAATATTGTTAATAAATGAAAAAAGCAGCTTATCAATAAAAATAAGTTTTAGAAAATTAAAACACAAAAAAATAAATTATTAAATGGTTTATAATATTTATTGTTAGTAGAGAATGGATTTAAAATCAAAATACTATATAAAAAAAAAGAAAAAATGATTGAAAAATTTATATTTTTCACTATTTCAAATGACAAGTTTTTTCCAATTACAGCAACAATTTTTTTTAAATAGATTTTCTGCTACTACTGTTATCTGCTGAAATGAATTTTATGTTTAGAAAACATTGTTTTAGGACCTTTAGAAAAAAATGAAATTTGCATTTAAATCCATTCCCTAATTACAAGTATTAACCTAGCTATTTGATTAAACAATAAAATTACAAGCAATAAAATATTACTTATTGTATTAGGTCACTAATAACATACTTAATCCAGAAATTTTTAATTACTCACTTAACCCAGGTTCAAAGTTTAAAGATCTTATAGCCGTTAATTTTAATCGACCATTATTTTCATTAAAGCGTAGTTCTGATATAGAAGTTTCATTTTCAACCCTTACTTTCCCAATAGGAGAATGAATATAGGTTATAGACTTATCATAACCTGCATCTAAAGATAAACTTTTGTTAAATATAGATACATAAACAAACAAAACACATTTAATAATTTTTTATTACTTGACTTAATCTCAATGTTTAACAGTCTTTCAGGAGTTGAAGTCAAGTTATTTTCTTTTTCATAGATATGTGATTCTAAATTAGTATCTATATCTCCAACCATAAATTTTCCAATTGGAGACTGAACATAGAAAGCAGGCTTATCAATAATGACTGTGAATAATGCTTCACTAAGTGGACTCAATAGTATTTTATCAGCTATATGAATAAAAAAAGCGGGACATACTTCGCACGACGGGTGGGATTTTTTGACAGGTGTATTGAATTTTAAATAAACGATAAATCATTTCTTCAATAAGACGATTCTGAACGAGGGAGTTAATAATATAACGAAGGAAGTTAATAATATAAATATAAAATAGTAGGTTAGATACTGTTATTTAATAGTGTAAACATATACAAATACATTACAGTCGTTGCCAGATAAATTGGCACGGCGGCGGCGGCGCTTATCATTAGGTGTATCCCAAACAAGTAGCGGTGTGTTTTGTATGCACGTCAATCACCCCAACGATTTGTTTATTATAAATGTATAAAAATAAATAACTCTACTGACAATGACGATATTAATAGATTAATGTGATATGGAAATTATTGAATGTACTTATATAGATGGTCGATGGATATTTTATTTACCCATTCGTGCCAGTATTGTAAATAGATGTTATTATTATTAT
>JAIPRM010012228.1:0-12257 GCA_025469315.1 Stegophylla sp. TES_Ste_2020 | reverse complement strand
ACTTTAAAATTCAACACACCCGCTAAGAATATCCTTGCTAATAAGCAGAAAATACCCATGATGTGATTTCTATCCGGCTTTTTTATAGTATTACAATAAAATTGAAAGTTATGAAAACATTATATAATAATAATAATAATATGAGGAGTAAAATTATTCTTTGCAACAAGTATATCCGCTAACGCCGGTAAAAATCAATGAAAAAATAATAAATTACATCATATTATGTATAATCGGGTTTTTACTTTTTTCTTTTCTGATCTGTGAGCCGCATAAAATTTGTTCGCGGGCCATCATTTGGGTTAACGTACAATAATTGAGAACATTTTACTTCTCAACCATAATGGAGAATGAACAAAATTACAATGTACAATACTACAATAAAATATAATATTGTACACGCTCGAACACCTAATACTCCACCGCTACACACGCTATACGGACACGGTCAGTCACCACCATGTATTATGATGTGTGTGCAGTACCAACATATAATAAGGAGGTGTGTGTAGACGGGTAGGTGTGTGTAGACGGGTAGGTGTATGCATAAAACTATGCGGCAAAAAGGGTAACTATAAATGGTAAAACAATTGAAAACACCAAGTATACCACTCAGTGAATCGTGCCTTTAATGTATTTGGCAACGTTACAGATGCGGATCCAGCAATTATAAATAGGGGGTGCTCAATCAATAGAACTGAATACTAATAGCAGCTAACTACTAATTACACCTTAATATAAATCTCTATGTAAAATAAATTAGAAAAAAAAGACATTTAATAAATTATCCACTTCATTTGTTTAATTTACTTTAATGATCTACTCAGTTTATTTTTACATTCCGAGTGGGGTGAAGAACCTAGTGTTTTTAAAATTATGTTTATTTTATTTTTTCATATAGAAATTCTTGTTCATTCGACCCGCAACTTTATGAATCAGAATTTTTTCAAATCATCAATAGTTTGTTCAAAATTTTAGAAAAACTACTCAAATGTTGACAAAAACGCCTTTAAAGTTTAAAATTATTTATCGTTTCTTTAAAATTTAATACACCTACAAATCCCATTTAATGATCGAACAAAACCCATGGTGAGAAATATATACAGCTTTTTTATAATACATTTATCTACCTACACTTTATTGCATTCCAATTTCACCCAAGTGTGGCAAGCGATTGCGTTAAGAAATATCATATTTTTTAGTCAGTTAATAATTTTATATAATTTTGTGTAATGTAGTTAATGTGACGGGGGGTGCCCGAGCATCCACAGTCCCCCTCTGAATCCGCGCCTGCTGAACGTTGCATAGAATTTTAAAAACTAAACATACTCAATCGTAATAGTCGACAAGGTATCGAAGATAAGGACTATGCTCAAGCGTACTCCTAGTAATCCTACCATCATTTGGCGACTCCTATTATATATGGTAACAAGAAATTTACATGATACATACGTGAATTGTACCTATGTGTAAGGTACATAAAATGTACAGTTTTAGATTTTAAATGGAAAAAGCTAGTACTTTTACAATGATGTTTATTTTTTTCCTTTTTTTATGTGCACACGTTTTCGTATTGAAATACTTCACCAAAAATTTCGAACAACAACTTTTTAAAGCACAATTCGCATACTTTTATCAGGTCATATTTCGAAATACTCTATAGTTTTCTCAAAATTTAGAAAAACTACCCAGAATTTGTTAAAAAAAAACTCGGAAACTACCTTTTTTTAATCCAAATTGTATGGAAGTCTAAACATAGACAATAACATGAGAAATATTTTGGTGCAAGAAAATTTAGAAAATGTAAAAAAAAATATAGGAAATTTTTTTCCAACACTTTTTCCTCATCGAAAATTTTTTTTTTTCTATTCTCAGCTACTAATGGAACACAAAAAACTGAGTAAGAAATACATTTTTTTTTTTTTTTTTTAGTTATAATAATAAACTCATTTTAAAAAAATTGTCTCATATTACTAAAGTTCCGCTTAGAATCGTCTAATTGAAAAAATGATTTATCGTATCTTTAAAATTCAGTATATTCAAGAGAGTATCCCACTCGAGGAGCGAAGAATACCCTAGGTGAAAAGTATGTCTTATTTCTTTTAAGTAGCAACATAATGTGTTAGGTACATCATTTTTAGATTCTGAACGATAGCAAGGAATGTATTGGTTTTACAAATCTGTGTGTGTTTTTTTTTTCTTTTTTTAGATTCTGAACGAAGTAAAAAAGCTAGTGTTTTTACAATGATGTTTATTTTTTTTTCTGTATACAACTTTTCGTATGGAAATACTTGTCCAATAGTTTCGATCAATAACTTTTTGAAACCGAATTTGCCTCTAGATTGTACTTTAAAGAGGTCATTTTTTGAATTTTTGAATTCTTCAATTTTTTTTTTTGGAAAAAACTACTCAAAATTTGACAAAAACGATTCGGAAACCATTATTTTAGATTCTGAACGAAGTGAAGAAGCTTATGATTTTACAATGATGTTTATTTATTTTTTTTCTCTTTCTGTAAACACTTTTTCGTATAGAAATACTTGTCCGAAATTTTCGATCAGTATTTCTATAGAACCGGAATCACACCCAGATGGTACTTTATAGAGGTCATTTTTCCAATTTCTCAATACTTTTTCCAAGCGCGGTGAAAATATGTCGAAAAATTGACGAAAAACGGCAAAATATGCAGTTACCGGCATTTTCGTAAAATTGAAAATTTATTTTTACCATAACTTCTACAATAATGGAGCTAGAAACTTGAAACTTTCACCAACTACTAAAAACGGTGAAAAAAACATTTTCTAACAATATCAAAATGATTTGATCAATTTTGAGTTAAGTACGGCATTTTGAAAATTTCGGAAATATCTCATTTTTTGTTAGTTTTTATGCAATAAAATTTTTGATTTTTGATATTAAGACTTAAAAATTTAATATGATCTCACTGACATATGTGTCTAATCATCAGGCTCGATTCCAGCCCGGCACTCCGAATTTTTGCATTTTTTTTTCTTATATTATTAACTTCCTTCGTTCAGAATCGTTTTACTGAAGAAATGATTTATCGTTTCTTTAAAATTTAATACGACCGTCAAGGAAATACCACCCGTCGTACGAAGTACACCCATCGTGCGAAGTATGTCCACTTTTTCGATCCGAATTTCATGAAAATTTAAACATAGATAGAAAATCATATAAGAAAGATTTTGGTGCAAGAAAATATTGAAAATGTGAGAAAAAAAATTTTGGACATTTTTCTAACATTTTTTTTCTCATTTATTTTTTATAGTATTAACTTTCCTCGTTTAGAATCGTTTTATTGAAGAAATGATTTATTGTTTCTTTAAAATTAAATACACCCGTCAAGAGAATCCCAACCGTCGTGTGAAGAACACCCATCGTGCGAAGTATGTCCGGCTTTTTTTTCGTATGTATGGAAACATTTTTTCTAGTAGAGATACAGGTCCAAAAATTTCGATCAGTAACTCTATAGATCGAAAATGATGTCTAGTTAGTACTTTTGAGATGTCATTTTTCCAAATTCTCAATACTGTTTCTAAGCTCAAACCTAGACTACCTAAAAATTGACAAAAAACGGTAAAAGACGGCATAACCCGAATTTCCGCAAATTTGATTTTTTTCTTTTTTACATAATTTCTAAAATAATAGAGTTAGAAAGTTGAAACATTCACCAACTACTAAAAATAGTTACACACTCACCTCATAAAGTATAGCCTAAATAAAAATAACATTCATAAAATCATACATTACGAATACGTTCGAAGGTTTAAATGTAGTCATAGAAAATATATATTTTAAATATTATTTTTAAATCATTTATTTTATGTTGTCAATTCATTTTTCAAACAGACCTGCTCATTTATTAAAACTATTAAAATCATAAAATACATTAGAGAAGGGTATTAACTACAAGTTGCTTATGAATAGTTAGGGGAAAGATGACTAAACAAAATGTAGTGTGAATTTTGTTGTTATAAAGATAAAGCGAAGACGGTTTTTGGTGTGATGTTATTATTTCTCTTCGTGTTCATGCAACCAATTTTATCTTTATACTGAACATAGGAAGCAATAACCTTTGATGGGAAAAAGGCCGTCGCGTATTGGATGTTTTAATAAAAGTTTAAATTGAAAACGATTCGTAGCTGAGGCCGTGAGGGAGATGAAAGTTTTATAATATTATTATAATAAATATCCGCGGAACGTAATCGTTATGCGAAGCGAAAAAGGGCGGGCTTTGCTCTCCCCGATTGATTATACATGTATACATATATACATGTCTTCTTCCAACGTTTTTAAACGAGTTTCAAGCGTATTCTCTCAAGTTTACTGACATCAAAGTCACCTTATATATAGATATATAAGGTCTTAAAAGTCGAACAAATTAGAAAATAATATCAACTTACCCGGCGGACACATTAAATGAAATTTTCTTAAATTCGATTTTCATTGAATAATGTAAATTTGACGAGCAAATGACGTGAAGTATGTTATTTAAACAACTAATGTCAACTTTTATATAAATATCGAAAAATCGGAATTTTGATACTTAACTACCTTCATAAGATATTTATCATCAATTTATCAAATGATAAAGTGATGTGCACTTGGAATTCGTATAATACAAAATCTAGTACGATTTACTTACTAATCTAATGCATTGTATTCAAAAGTTTGATGTGTTTTATAATTGTTATTTTTTAGATAAATTCGTGTTTAATATTTATTACCATAATAATTCGCTACTATTTTAGTATGGTCATTTGTTTAATCATCAGGACTCGGATTTTGTAACAAAATAAATCCTTAATAATAAATCATATATACTTATATCCTTATATCCTTAATATAATGCATTTTAAATACCCAAAAAAAGCAAAAAATAAAACATTTATTAATTTTTCTGTAGAAATCAAATTTAAATCATACAATAAAAATGCCGGACATATTTCACACAAAGGGTATTCTCAACTCCTCGGATAGGAATTAATGGACGATTTAAATTTTAAAGAAACGATAAATTATTTCAACAGATAAAACACTTCTGAACAGAGATTCAATTTATTCAACATAATTTTATTTAAAAGTTATAAAGTTTTTAAAAAAAACAAAATAAAATATATTTTTTACTCAACTAGCATTATTCCCACTATTCCCACTAAGAAAAAACACTCATATGGGTACAAAAAAAATTCTTTCTCTAAAATATTTTTAATATATTTGTCTATAGATACTTAAATTTTCGTAAAGTTTGGATTAAAAAAAAAATTATAAGGCTTTTTTATTAAATTTTAGGTAGTTTTTCCTAAATTTTGGAAAACTATTGAGAATTTCGTAAGTGACTTCTTTAAAGCACCATTAAGAGCCGAATTCTGATTCAAAAGAATGCTGGTCAAAACTTTTAGACAAGTGTTTTTATTTTTTATACGAAAAAATAAACACAGAAAAAGAAGATAAATAAATGAACATAGGTGTAAAAACACAAGCTTCTTTGTGCGACTCACAATCTAAAATGATTTACGGCCATATTTTTGGTCAAGTGATTTTCACTCTTCGATAAATTAAAAATGATTCTGTAAATAAAAAAATTATGTATATAAATACGCTCAAAAGTAGTATTTGCTTCAAAATCCGAGCCCTATCAATAATCTAAATAACTATTAGAATTTAACATGAATTTTAAATTAGCGTATCTTTTGATTACTTTTTCTTAAAAGAAATCGTGGGTTAAAAATCTTATTTCATAAATATATTCTTTCTTCAATAGTACACTTATCATTAAAATAATTAAGACCCATAATCACATTTGTGCACTACTGTGGTATTTTGATCTCAATCTTCTTAAATAAGTTACATTTATTAAACAAAATTTCAGTAAATAAAAATTATAAGATAATAAAAATTATGTAGCTTAATTAAAAGAACTTATACTTCGATGAATTTTAGAATCTGGTTGGTATGAAGAAGCAAGTGTTTTTACAATGATGTTTATTTTTTTATTTATATACGTTTTCGTATAAAAATATTGACAAAAACTCCTTTAATATTTTTATTTTTTTTTTTTTTTTAACAAACTTCATGGAAGTTTAAATATAAACAACATTATATGAAAAATATATTGGCGATATATATTTTAAATTCTGAACGATATCTAGGAATGTATTGGTTTTACAAATCTAAGTGTGTGTTTGTTTTCGTATGTATGTAATCACGAGTTCGGGTAGAAATATTGGTCCAAAAGTTTCGATTAGTAACTCCATACATCGGAAATGTTGTCTAATTGGTACTTTAAGGAAGTCATTTTTCCAAATTCTCGATACTTTTTCTAAGCGCATGCCTAGACTACCCAAAAATTTACAAAAAAACGGTTAAAACGGCATAACTAGAATTTTAAGAAATTAAATTTTATTTTTTTTAACAAAACTTCAAAAATAATGGAGCTAGAAAATTAAAACTTTCACCAGCTACTAAAAATAGTCACGGCACATCTCATAAAATTTTCAAGAACATTTGACCAATTTTGATGTAAGTACAGAACTTTGAAAATATTGGAAATTTCTCGTTTTTTGTAAGTTTTTAATTCATAAAATTGTAATATATGGATATTAAGACCAGACTGTTTAATACAAACATACTTATTAGTTATAACCAATGATCTTCAAAAAATCACACAGCTTTTTATACAAAATTTATTTTAAAAAAATCCATCTATCTGAATATATAGAAAAAATAAGGGTTGTCATTTAAAAAAAATTAAATTGTATTGCGCATGCGCACACCGAAAGGGTTAGAAATTTTAAAATCATCAAAAAATGTGTATTTTAGTACACCCTAAGCACAACTAAAAATTAATTTCAATACAACATCATACAGATGAAATACTTAGTAGTAACTGAGAGTGATCACACTATTCACACTGTGTATGTATATGCATTCGCGCGCGCGTGTGTGTGTAGGTACTTCAGTACTTGTACTACTAGTTACTAAGATCTTCAAGTCCTCCCAGCTATTGAGAAAAATCATATTATACGTGGTAAATCAACTTAAAATTTTATCCAACAAAATTATTTTCAAGTGAATAATTACTCCTTTTATTTCCATGCAAACTACTTCTTGCCAAGTCATATGGCACCCCTCCGGTTTTACCCACAGCATTTACCAGTTCATATATCGTTTTTATTTCACACAATGTCTTTCAAAATAACTATTCCAATTAATTTTTATACACGCATTCATTAAAAACCCATTCTTGATCGCTCTGCACTTCCGTTTGTTCATAAACACTGAATTACTTTTCAAGTGCGTTCGCGTTTGATTTTTCAAATCATTTATTTGACTTTGATGTCCTTTTTTTATACTCCATTTATTTACGCACCACATAAAGTCAACACGTTTTCTTAGGCCGTTTTAAATTTGTTTGTGAGCACCCTCTTCACCTCCTGTCCTTGTCTTTGGAAATTTTTAATATTAATAATATATAGAATAAAAATGCCACTTTTTTTCTTTTCACTCTGGTGGTTTGTAATAAGTGCACGATTTTCACTCTTTACCAACGGTGTACAGTAATTGGCAGCCCAAGTCCTCTAATGACTTTATCAATAATAAAATACGTTAAAGAAAATAGTGGAAATCAAAGCCCGATAACGGTTCGACTACCTTGTAAATGCCAACACAAAATCTTTTGATTTAAAAAAAATACCCACATCTTTGAACCGGAAAATCGGCGATTTATATGTGCTTCTCGCCTTTTTTTACAAAGCAAGTTTTCAAAGTTTTAACGAGAGTTCCCCATATTTTTTTTTTTTTTTTTGTCATGATGTTAAGAATATAAAGTTGTTATGTGTGAAAGCTAATAATCTTGAAAATAAAAATAATCTTGGTATTTGAAATTCGATTTTTTTTATGACTCAAAAATAACTATTTTAAAAAGGTAATAATCAATTCAGACATAATCAACAAAATATAAAAAGTCAGACATACTTGGATATTCGCATCATGGATATATATTCTTAACTCCCCGGGTCAATACTCTTGGTGGGAGTCCAAATCATTTCTTCAAAGTACGATTCTGATTGAAGTATATTAATAATATAAAGGACAATAATAGTCGTCATTTTAAACACACCCACCAGGAGTATCTGACCCGAGGAGCGAAAAATACCCATTACACGAAGTATGTCCGGTTTTCTTGTCTATACTTTAGTTATTTTTGCTTTACTTTACTTTGATTTGTTTTAATTTTTTTTTTTTATCCAATAGCGAAAAGAAAAAAAGACACTTTTACAAAAAATAAAAAAAATTTAATGAGAAAAATATCTGTTGGAAAAAAAATTCCAAACATTTTTTCACGTTTTCAAAATTTTCTTACACTAAAATATTTTTCATATCTACGTTTCAATTTTCATTAAGTTTAGATTAAAAAAAAAGTAGTTTCTGAGTCTTATTTGACAAATTTCTATTAGTTTTTACAAAATTTCGAGAAAACAATCGAGAAATTCAAAAAATGACCTGTATCATCAAGAGGCAAATCGATTTCAAAAAGTTGTTCATCGAAACTTTCGGATAAGTATTTCTACACGAAAGTTGTATACATAAAAAATATATATATAAATAAATAAAAAAAAATTAATAAAAAAAAACATCATTGCAAAAAAAGTAAATCATTTTTACTGTATGTAAAAAAAAAAAGTATAGACAAGAAATCCAGACATACTTCGCATCAAGGATATTCTTCGCACCTCGGGTCAGCGTGTAAAATTTTAAATAAATGATAAATCATTTCTTCAATAAGACGATTCTGAACGAAGGAAGTTAATAATATAAAGAATATTAATAGTCGTCATTTTCAATACACCCACCAAGAGTATCTGACCCAAAAAGCGAAGAATATCCGTGGTACGACTTTAAAGTAAGAAGAAAGTATGTCCAACTTTCTTGTTTATACTTTACTTTACATTTTTTTTTTTATCTAATAAATAAAGAAAAAATAATTAATGAGAAAAAAATAAAAGAAAGAAAGAAAAATTTTATCTTGCACTTTCTTTTATGTGTACACGTTTTCATATTATAAGAATATTTGTCCAAAAGTTTCAACCTACTTCATTTTGAAACCAAATTTGCCTCTAGATGGTACTCAAAAGAAGTAATTTTCGACATTCTTAATTTTTTCTCAAAATTTGAGAAAAACTAACCAAAATTCGACAAAAAAAGACTCGGAAACTATCTTTTATAATCCAAACTTTATAAAAATTTAGACATAGATAAACAATAATATAAGAAATATTTGAGTACAAGAAAATTTTGAAAACGTGAATAAAAATCCTAGGAATTTTTTCTAACACTATTTTCTCATCAAAAATTTTTATTTTTAGTAAAATTGGCTTTTTTTTTCTATTCTTTACTTATTGCATAAAAAAAAAGTATAGTAAAGCAAAGATAATAATTACGTAACTAAAATATACGTTTAAATCCAAATAGAATACTATCCTTAATACTTAAATTTGAATAGTTCAAAAACCATTCGTTCATATTAGATTTTAATACATCAATATTTACTTAAATGACCTGAATAATATTCCGTAGTTAAAATAGGGAGAGGAGGTGCTATTTCAATGTTTGCATCACGACAGGACATTTTTAAGGTGACGTGAAAATATTAGTTATGGAAAACATTTAGACATAGTTAGTAAGTTGAACATTCCAAAAAAAAAATTCAAATTTTTCCATTTTTACGGCCAAAAAAGACGATGAACACGCTTAGTGAATCACCCTGTGTATGTATATACATACACACACACACACACACACACACACACACAGTAGAACCTCGATAAGTCGAAATTCAAGGGAAATGAAATTTTTCGACTAATAAATAAATAATTAACACAATAAACGCGATTAGATAAAATTATTCGAACGCACAAATCGATTAGACAAAATATGTTTGTAAAAATTATTCGCCATTATCCGTCTACATTCAATACAGTATATTCGAGTTATCTATTGTTTTTGTTTCAAATAATCAAGGTTTTCGCAAGCGAACAGAACTTTTTTCGACTTTTTAAGGTTTTTGACTTATCGAGGTTCCATTGTTTATATAAATATATATATTATATTAATACGAAATATTGTTTCATAATATGCTTTTTAATTTACCGATGATATATTCTGTGTTCATGAAAATTAAATGGGAAATCTAATAAAACGTATTCTCTGTATATGGTTATTTATAACAGATCGGTGATAGGTGAGGAGGCGGGTTCGGTCAATTTGTTACCCTTTTAATTAACGTTGGGGAAAACGCGAATATGGAATACCCCCTTTTTGATAATGTATTGCTCTCTCCGAGTACGCATTATAAAATGACACTGGTTAATGAAATTCTTGTTCTTCATTAATACAGCATTATGTGTGTATGTGCATACGCATACGCCGGTATAGTAATATGTGTGTGTGTGTGTACTACTACTTCGGTAGCCTTCTTCGGCAGAACACACAATAGGGGCGACCCTGAAAATTTATGTCTTCCGAGAGACTGGAAACTATGTGTTATTATCCTTTGGTTACACACACGCGCGCTGGTGCAAACACATTCCGAACGTAACAACATTTTTGTAGTGCCGATCCATTGCAGAAGGAGAAAGATAAAACAGTCTTGAGTTGTGTGCACTGATAGTACATTACCACATTCAACAATAACTTTCAACTAACATTACGTATATAAACATGTAGGACCTACATTGTAGATAAATGCCAATGCAGAAATGATGATTAAGTTGTTCTTTAATCTATGTATTATATACATAATATTTTATTTGAAAAGATTAGTTATGTTTCTGCTGTGGGGAAAATGTGATTTTATAGACGTATGCAATTTACTTGGTTTTTAACTTAAACATATTGATATATATGAGTAATATTTTTACTTTCCCGTCACTTTTGTATAAGAGGTCCCCACTGGTTTCTACCAAATTTAAGAATTTTGTTGTACTGATGAAAAAAGTAACTTTCGAACTTTTTTAGATTTTTAGGATCCTGATGCTCAAAAATAAGCCCTTAAATGCCTGAAATATGCCCTTTTAGCCTTATTTGTAACCTGGAAGGTATATATCATAATATCTGGAAGGTATGTCCATATTATATAATAAATATTTTTTTTCGGATTAGTATGTTATTCTAGAATATTATAGGTATTGACTTTATTTTTAATAAATTTCCTAGTTAAGTTTTTATACTCTATCCATAGCTCACTGGATAATGTGTACATTAAATGGATAATGAATACATTTTAGATATTTAAGGTAGATAATGTACACATTATGGATAATACAATGTCAGGTTGATGTGTACACTACCCTATTTTGTACTCTACCCGTACATATATATATCATATATAATATATATATATATATATATATACAGAAATGTGCCTTAGGGTAGATTTTTGGGTGTTCAACTCCCTCAGAAATGATATCGATTTTAGAAAAAAAGTATTGCTTAATATTTTAAATTCTGAGTGACGCGAAGAAGCTAGTGGTTTTACA
The DNA here is from genome assembly GCA_025469315.1 of Stegophylla sp. TES_Ste_2020. Lineage (NCBI taxonomy): Eukaryota > Metazoa > Arthropoda > Insecta > Hemiptera > Aphididae > Stegophylla > Stegophylla sp. TES_Ste_2020. Next base: position 696 of record JAIPRM010012228.1, on the reverse strand, counting down.
ATGATGTTTATTTTTTTAATGTGCACACGTTTACAAAATTTTCAACAGTTTTCTCAAAATTTGGGGAACTTCCCAAAATTTGACAACTTGGACTCAGAAACTATTATTTTTTAAACGAAACTTTATAAAAATATAAATATAAATAGACAATTATATGAAAAATATTTTGGCGTGAGAAAATTTTAAAAACACTTTTTAATTACAAACTTTATAATTTTTAAGTAAAATTGTCTTGGATAAAGTGAAGCTCATCTAAGAATCGTTTAATTGAAGAAATTATTACTCTAGAAGTGAAAAATACTCAAGGTGTGACCTTTTTATACATTTTGAAGTATAACTTTCGCCAATCAAAACAAATATTCACCAACACTTCACTCAGAATCGTATTATTGAAGAAATTATTTATCGTTTCTTTAAAATTCAACACACACCCACTATCTGACCCGACGAGTGAAGAATACTCTTGGTGTGACGTATGTGCGACTCTATTATTTTGGCACAAATGGACTATACCAAATTTGGAAACTTTTTTTTATGCGCAAACGGGTAGTTCCCATTTAACTGATAAGTTAAAAAAAGCGGACATACTTCGCACGATGGGTGTACTTCGCACGACGGGTGGTATTCTCTTGACGGGCGTATTAAATTTTAAAGAAACGATAAATCATTTCTTCAGTAAAACGATTCTGAACGAAG
>JAIPRM010012226.1:0-12258 GCA_025469315.1 Stegophylla sp. TES_Ste_2020 | reverse complement strand
ATTAACTTCCTTCGTTCAGAATCGTTTTACTGAAGAAATGATTTATCGTTTCTTTAAAATATAATACGCCCGTCAAGAGAATACCACCTGTCGTGCAAAGTACACCCATCGTGCGAAGTACACCCATTGTGCGAAGTACACCCATCGTGCGAAGTATGTCCGCTTTTTTAATTTATTTCAGTAAATAATATTAATACAATTATAGGATTCTACAAATATCCAGTTTTGACCTTATAATGTGAGTAAATTAAATGACACTATTTATTAATAAGTATAAAATTAATAATATAATTCATTCAAAAACACAAAAGACATACTTTAACGTACATAAAAGAAAATTAGCTCAATCGATCTTTTTAAATTTGTTAAGTTCATATCGAAATCAAAGTAATTAAGTTTGTCTTATTGATTTTAATCTAATTTTAATCCCACTTGTTAGTCTACTAAATAAATGAAAGCAATTCATGGTAATTTGTTTAATGTATATTGATTAATGATAATTAATATTTTGTTGTTATCTTAGTGATTTATTTTATTTTTAAACATATTTTTTTCAATACTCAATATATTTTACATTTTACATATTAACATATAAAATGGAAAAAAAATTGACCATTAACGTTAACTATTTTTTGAGTGAGTACAAATCCAAATCCTATTAATAATTTATTTAAATGAGTATGTTTTAAGAGCCCAATAGATTGTTACTGATTTTCTTAAAAATATTAATGTTTGTGTAAAACAGATATTGTAATTATTATTGTATGTATTTAAAACAATATTGTATGTTGTTATTGTAAATAGATCTGTCAATGTAAAAGCTGGTATTGATATGGTATTCATAACATCAAAACTATCTGTGTTAACTGTTCCCCAAGATGTCAGTTCTGAAAATCTTGCTTCGTTTTTAGACACCAGACAATGCCGTGTATACAATATGACTGGACAGTCATATCCTCGCACTATAGGACGTTCAACTGTATATTGATGCTCATTTATATAATATTGATCAATTGAAAATATGATTAATGGATTGTGTTTGTTGTATGAATATTAGGTGATAGAAGTCCATCCAAAAACAAATACATGCCCTACTCTACACGAAATATACGCTATTTGTGATGACATGTACAGTTTTCTAACCAGCAACCCCACAAATCTCTGTGTTGTCGTTCAACAAACTGTAATATTTTTATTGCATTTATAACTATAAGTTTTAATTGAAACATTTTGGATACAGGAAAACTCTGGTACATCTGCATTAATAGTATGTGCTTTTTTATTATATATGAATGCATCAGATACGGCTGAAAATGTTTGTACAATATATGCTGTTAAGAAGACTACACCTATTCTACAGCCTTCGGAAAATAGGTAATTCACTAAGGATGTTATATGATGTTTTCTTATTATTTTATTAAATATTTCATGAAAATATTGTGAATTTATATAGGTATTTAAATTATATGGCCACTGAGCAAACACATAATATTGATTCTATAAACATTAGAAGACTTACTATGGAACCAGTTCCTCTTTTTAATAAAAATCGGTAAGTATATTAAATTAATATGTATATTTTTATTTATTGGAAAAATTAATATAATATGTTTTATCAAATCAAATTACATGATAAGTACATCTTTTTTATATAAACTGTTATTCATTTGTGCACAATATTAACTGTAATTTAGTGATGGTTGCCGTCCATTTATAGAAATTTATGAAGGATATAATAAAATTTTAACTACTGAACAAGAATATGAGCGATTACCTTCATATGATATTTCCTATGGCAAGGTAATTTATATATAAATAGTTTATTCTGTGAATGTGAAATAAAAGTGTTTTCTTTGATTTCACTCTAGGTACCTATTACTTTGAAACCATTACCTGCTGGAATCCGAAACGACATCACACTTATTGCCTACCATTCTAGACAAGTACTTGGGCGATCAGTGCCGATTAAAATGTTTCAGTTGCAGTTTCATTCTGATTTTCTTATGTTTCCTAATGGCGAAGATATTGTTATGGATTTCACAAAGTTTGTATATAACTAAGATTGATAAAAGTGAAAAATTAAGATAATGGAAAGTACATTTTTTTGGATTCTGGGCAGAGCAATGTTTTTGCGATTATGTTTATTTTGTTTATTTAGTTGTAAATTTTTTTGTTTTTTCTTCTTCTGTAAACACGTTTTCGTTTAGAAATACTTGTCTGAAAATTCGATCAGTAACTTTATTGTTCCGAAATCATTCACAGATGATACTTAAAAATACTGAAAAAATTTCAAAATTTGTAAGTCAACTTTCATTTTTATAACCGTTTAAAGTTAGTATTTTAATGAGATTTTTTTAGTTTTACATAAAATTACACACTTTAATGTATTTAAAAAATAATTTATTCAGCAAATCTCTATGAAACTCAGTACATAGAGAATTACATTGCAAATATTTTGGTAGAAGAAAATTTATGACAGACAAATGATTAACAATTTTAGAAGGTTTTAATCAAAAAAATTTACTAGAAATATCGAAATAAAGATTTTATTTTATACAATTTTTGTCTCATCATCATTAAGACCTGAAAATGTAATACAAATATATTTATATATATTACTAATGGTACTGAACAAAATATTGATAATCATAAGTCAAAATTTTTTTTTTTTTGTGATAGCCTTTTAAAGTTAAAATTAGGATTAAACTGACCATTTATATGTAAAATAGTGATTTTTTTAAATTAAAACCTAGCATAATAGTGTTGGCTGATTACTCGATATACGAAAAAAAATAGTCGAATTATGGCCTAATACACACTTGCTTTATTTAACGAGTGTTGCTGTAAATGCTACGATGATGCTTTGATGCAATATTAACTTGCGTAAAAACTTTCATGCAAGATGGATACGCATCGTTGCAGTGTTGCCATTGTTGAATGTGCACTATGTAGTACACAATTAAATTGTGAGCATACTATAGTATGCTGTTATTGCAGCATTGCTTATTTGACCAAATTATTGATAAATAATTAATTTAAAAATATAAATAGCTCAAAACTCAAATAATTCCCTTAATAATACCCAAATACCGATTGATTAATGGACAGTTGATGAGTTGGTGTTATATAATTAGATTATTGTTTTTAGTATTTTGATACAGATATTTATTACATGACATACACACACACACACACACACAAACGCACAATTTTCGAGTACTCTACTCAACTGGACTCAAAAAATAATATGAAAAAAATGCATTACTTACCCACCACTATTAAATAATAGTTTCTAAACATAACCCAACCGACAGTTATAATTGTATAAATAGCTAAAGCTCTGCTCAGAATTGTTTTATTGATTAAATGATTTATCGTTTCTTTTAAATTCAGTACACCCACCAAGAATATCTCACCCAAGAATCAAAGTATACCCATAGTGTGAAGTATGTCCAGCTTTTTTTTTTTTTTTTGTAGAAATGAACTAGATTTTTTATCGAGTTCTGAACATTATCAGAGTAATATGTTCCATGTGAAAATTGAAATAGAACAGCATAAAAATGGAATATCGATGCAGTACAAAACTAAAGATAATAATAGAAAACCTGATTTATTATTCTCATCAAATAGTGAAAAAACTCAGTTTCTAGAATTGTTTCCCCAGAAAAGTAAAACATTTAAAACACAGCCAGTTATTCAATCAAAAGTATTATATTCTTCCCAATATCTATGACATTTTTTATATCTTGTGAATTTTTTTAGGAACCAGCAAATATTCCATCTCGTGTTGCACCTCCAAGACCTGAGTTACCTCCCAAGGTTGAAGTTCCATCGAGTAAACCTAGCGAAGGACTATTATTAAATTTTTCATCGGTTTCAATTGAAGATGAACCAATTACATCGAAACAAAATAACTTATTTGATTTATTAGGAAACGAATCTGTGAAAACTGAATCTAAAGACTTATTTGGGGGATTTGTTGATGCTACAAATACAAATAATGATATTTTATTTGACCCATTTGTTTCAAAAACTAGTTCAAATGTAAGCAATTAAATGCAAATGTTATTTGAATACTGATGGATTTGATTCCTTTTTCATTATTTAGGATGGTGATTTGTTGAATTTGAACGAACCTAACACACAAAAAACAGAGAATTCTTGGCTCAATCAATCAGTTCCTCTGGAAATAAATAAAACTAGTTGTAAGTTATGTTCATTATGCGTGACTATTAATTAATTATTATTGGCTATCAACCTAATGTATTTACAGCAATAAATGGTAGTGGTAACATTTCAAATGGAAGTTTCACTTCTACGAAATCTAATGTCACTGATTTTGATTTTTTGAAAACTGACAATTGGATGAATTTCACAAATCATTCACAGACAAGTAAATTTTATGTCTTTAGGTAAACTTAATCGATATTTATAATATTTTAAATTTTAGGCAGTCCAACAAAATCAGCTAAAACTGAACCGAACTATAGTGGTATAAACATTGAACCGGAAACAACGAAAGCACCTCCAAAATCAGGTGCAGATATTTTTGGAGATCTTTTGGGAAGCCAAGGGTACACATTTAGTTCAAAATTCAACCCCGGTCCTAAAACAATAAATGAAATGCGTCGTGAAGATTTAGTCAAAGAAATTGACCCTGAAAAATTAAAAGTATGAAGTATTGTTTTAATGAGTAAGATTTTTTTTTTAATATGTTTTTCTTTTAATTTCAGGTTATAGAATGGATTGAAGGAAAAAAAGGGAATATTAGAGCATTGCTTGGCACATTGCACACAGTGCTTTGGGAAGGCTCTGGTTGGAATTGTAATCTTAGTAATCTTGTAACGTATGCTGACGTAAAAAAAGCATACAGAAAAGCATGTCTTGCTGTACATCCTGATAAGGTAGACATTTATAATTTAGCCATTTATTTGTATAAAAAGAATGTGTGATCAATAAACTTTCTTTTGTTCTCGCAGCAAGTTGGAACTAGTAATGAAAAAATTGCAAAATTAATTTTTGTGGAACTGAACAACGCTTGGACAGAATTTGATGCTAAATCAAGTTAGTGAAATTATGTTTTGTCTAAATAACTGCTTTAAGTTAATAAACAATGATTTATATTTATGTTCAAATATTAGTATAATTTTTTAATTAAATAACAAAGTAATTATTTTTCCCGCATTGTTGAAATTTTCATTTTAATGAACTAGGGCATTATTTTACTTATTATTATCCTGATAGACAATAGTTAATGATATATATTATAGTGTTTATTGTTTTTCTTTATATCATATTTTATTTTAAATATTTACCTATTTATTTCCAACTAGTTTTATCTAGTCTAAAATTTAATGTAAAACTTATATTGATTCCCGAGATTATTGAGGAATTTTAAATATTCTGGTCACATTTACATGACAATCAAGCTTTCTCAAGTTTAATGCTTAAAAAATAATGATTGTTATTATTATTATTTTTTTTTTTTAATTGATATAAACATTATATTATCCTCAATTATATACTTATTTAAATAATAATAAATAAAGAACTAATTAGTTATAATTTATATTTGCGTCCAAGAGTATAATATAGAGTAATATTATTTAAAACATTTTGCTACATTCCACATGTGAAGTGAAATATAAAGAGCAATTTACAACATAAAAGGATTGGAATTTTTTATATTGTTTTTTTTCATTCAAAACATTATTTTGAATTACATATAAATATTACTATTAAAAATAAACTGTATATTCTCATTTTATCCTTGTTAATTATATTATTATTATTATTACTATTATTAGATGTTAATTATTATCTATGTTGTATAAATATTATTCATTATTTGTAATTCATAAATAATTTATTGTGTTTGATATTGTACATTACAGAGGAATATATACAAATATATATATATATTGAGAAGAATATTTTTGTTGTGAAATTATTTGATTATTTATATTCCTAGTTATTTATTTTATTTGTAAAAATATTGACTCGATTTAAATTTGAATGTAACCATTTGAGCAGTAGAAAGCGTTTCTATAACTGTATTAGTCCAAGTCAATGGGAGATTGTAAACTACCCTAAGTGAAATGTTGTGAATTTCTCAAAAAATATTTTGTTATGTTACTTCGATGTAAGCTTTCCAAATAATTCTGTTAGTGTTGATTTCAAAGTAATTTGCATTTAGCTAAAGGTATAGCTCTACAATCAATTACAGTAGGGGAGTTTCTTAGGGGTAATACAGTGGAAAAATATTTTTATGGGTGTTGAATACTTGATGAGCGAAAAAAGACATGGAATTTGGTTTTTAGGGGAATTTACCTGAATTTAGGGGATTTTACATGTTCATACATTTATAAAATTACAAAAATAAGAAAAAAAGTTTAGTTTCGAGTATTTACGTGAACTAGATAAAAAATAATTGGCCTTTTGGTAATTACACTTCTCATCGGGTCCAAAGTATAAATGCTCAAGTGAAATGGAAATTGAAACACATTAAATTAATAATTTCGTAGACAGAATGAAATGATACTCTTATCAATTGAATATAGATCCAAATTCAGGCTATTCCCTGTTCAGAGCTTAAATAATTCCATGTGTTCAACAAATAAAAACTATTTTAGATTCTGAGCATAGTGAAGAAGCTAGTGTTTTTACAATGATGTTTATTTTTTTTTCTGTTAACACTTTTTCGTAAAGATATAATTATTCAAAAGTTTCGATCAGCAACTTTTTGAAACCGGATTTGCCTCTAGTTGGTACTTTAGAGAGATTTTTTTTTGGATTTTTCAATTCTTCAATTTTTTTTTTGGGAGTGGTGGAAACTACCCAAAATTTGACCAAAAAGAATCGGGAACCATAATTTTTGATCCAAATTTTTTGAAAATTTAAACATAGATAGAAAATAATATAAGAAAATTTTAAAATGTGAAAAAAAATTGGACATTTTTCTAACATTTTTTTTTTTTTTTCATTAAATATTTAATAGATAAACAAAAAGTGAAGTAAAGTATAGACAAGAAAGCCGGACATACTTCACACCACGGATATTCTTCGCTCTTCGGGTCAAATACTCTTGGTGGGTGTGTTGAAAATGACGACTATTTTTGTTCTTTATATTATTAACTTCCTTTGTTCAAAATCGTATTATTGAAGAAATGATTTATCGTTTCTTTTCGAAAATTCTACACACCCACCATGAGATTTATATTGCTATGTGTGCACGGATGAATGTGCAAAGATATTTGTAAGTAATGCCATTCCAGATTTGACCGTTCCAAATTATGACTTTTACATTTTAAAATATGCCGTTCCAACTAGTGCTAGGCATCCGATAAAAATCTCAGGGCATGTCGCATGTTTTTTTGACTTAGCCACCCCCCCCCCCCTAATGGCACTAACTTTTTTCAGTATATAAACAATGAATATTCAATATGGATAATGAATAAATCAATACAATTTGATAGAAATATACGCTAAAAAAATAACAATTTAATAATAATTATATTATTGTGATTTATGAGATAAATAATTTTGGCACGAAATTCAAATTAGCCAATGAAAATGGCGTATTGGCATACAGTGCTGGGTCTAAAAAGGCATTGTAAATACGCTTCCGGTCCCTATAGTTATGACTTGTAACTGTAGCGATAATAATTAATTACTCAATTCTATAAGACTGGTCGTTTTACTAAATTTGCTGTTTGAAATTAAAATACACCGCTTAACTAATGTTAAAGTAAATTTTATGATAGTTTTGAGGAATTAAATATTATATGTTTAATTTGTCAAAACTTTAAAAGCAAAATTTCAGGAATAAATAAAATAAAAATTTTTCTCATTTCAAACGTTCGATTTTAATGAAACTCAAATTCTCTATATCGGTATATTCATTAGAGGGGAACTTGAGAGGGCTAAGCCCCTTCAAAACTACTCATAGCCTCCGAGAATTTTTGAGAATTACATAAGGTTAATGTCTTTTTGGGGGGGCTAAATCAATAAAATAAACATATTAGCCCCAAAAAAAAAAAAAAAAATGTTTTTCAAGTTGCGCTAATGGGCTAATATTACATAATATACATTAATTTTATTATTTATAATAAAATATATATATGTATATGAGTATGAGCCCCAGCTGATCCAAATAATAGATTATTATTTGTAATAATATATTGACGAATTACTTAATAAATTGATGGAAAAAAAAAAAAAAGCGTTGCTATATATTATGCACAGTTTTTGTTGCGTTACTCAATAATTCGTTTAAAATATTTGAAATGGGGTCGTCATTGGTTTTAGCAACATATTTTTTATTATTATTATTATTAGGACTGGTGGGTGCCATCGTCGTCGTGTGCGCTGTAATGACAGTTTGTTCGTGTGCTGTGCGCGGCGTGGGTGGTTGGGTCAACTGTTGAAATACGAACACGGATAGGTGGTGGGTGTGTTGAGCAATCGTTCGTTGAAATATTGCAAATAGTCACATTTAAAATTCAGGCGTATAAAGTTGCGCACATAAGATTAATGCCTTCTATTTTGATTTCGAGTATTTTATAGTGCGGTTTCTCTTGTTGACATGCAAAGTTTGTGTGTAAGTACCGTTCTGTTGCCGTCTTTGAAACGTCATTATGAGTTGTATATTATAATGTTTCTCTTGTACGTTTCGTAGAGCGCCCAGATTTCAATGTTCTAAAAAGACTAGAAAAATACATTTAAAAATAAGAGTGCGTTTAGCACTAATGTCTAATAATTATGAAACAAAATTTAATAAAATACCTTTTTAAAAATTTTGAAAAAAAAAAACCGGTCATATTACGCACCATGTGTATTCTTCGCTCCTACGATGAGTGATATATTCTTGGTGGATGTATTGAATTTTCGAGAAACATCATTTCTCGGATAAAACGATTCTGACCGTAGCTTCAGTTAATATACAATTATATAATTATCGATTAGATTATGCTTAACAACTGTCATTTTTTAATAGTGTCCTCGCCAGTGAACCTTAGTATTTCTCCCCCCCCCTATAATAAATAAATAAATGAGAAATCGAGAAGTTCAAAAAAGTAAAAAAATTTCTCTTGAGTACCATCTAGAGATTTTAGAGACAAATCCGGTTTCAAAAAAAAAATGCTGGTTGAGACTTTTAGACGAGTATTTCTATACGAAAAAGTATTCACTGCAAAAAAAAAAAAAAAAATAATCATCATTGTTCAGAATCCAATATTATAAAATAATAATATTTTATACTATTCAGTGTACTTGGTGGCTTGAGGCTTGAGTCGAATTGTGAATTACTGACTTTGATGATGCGTTTTATAGGTATTAATAAAAAAAAAAGGCTTTCAGTTTTGAGAAAAGATTTTTTTCTTTTATTACTATAAAACAAGTACAAAAATTAGTTAACTATTATTAAAATATACTTTTTTAGCGATTAAGGTATTTTCAAATACCATATTTATAGTACGTATAATATACAAATGCACCTGCATATATTTTGATTTTTAAGAATACTCGTAAACGTTATATTAATAAAAAACGTTCATACGTGTACTTAGGTAGTCAGGTACAATATTTACACAAATAATAACCTAAAATCAATATTTATAAAAAAAAAAAAAAAATAGGTAAACTACGTAAAAAATTATTCTACACCAGTGGCGTATACTGAAAGTGAACATGGGCGAGGAACTCTGCCCACAAAATATCGTTGTAGGTCATGTAAACGGGGGGGAGAGGAGGGGGGTGAACTGAGTCCCAAACTAACAAAATTAGGCAAACTGAGTCCTAGTATTGAAAAGGTCGAGGGTAAACTGAGTTACAGTATTAAAGAACCATACATACCATAGTACCTGTACTAATGTTAAAATTTACTGTTGTTTTAATTTTATTTGTATTTTGTAGTTGTACAGTCTATTAGCATTATCCGAGAAACGCCATGGGGATGTTGGCTGTATAGTTTCCCAAAAAGTAATTCGCTTAGCTATAGTTTAACATTTCTATAATTTAATGTTTTGAGAGCATTAAATCTATTTTTAATATGCATATAACTTGGAGCATTTATACAAAAGAGCTACGACTGTTTGAATAAATTTAATAAAAATTTGAATGTAACAGAATAATTAATATTACAGTACCTGTCGTAAATGACTTAAGATACATATTCAAGATTTTTGCTTTTTAGGTGATTGAATATAATTGAGTTATTAAATTTTGTAAAAATAATTATCATAATACGAAGCGTAGTAATTATAAAATATTAATGTTTTATTGAAAGTTTTCATTTTTCTTAAAAGCCATTTGATATGTCTATGAAATGTTAAGACTAAATGATGGATTGCGTCTTCTACACTCCTTGCCTACCATAGGAATCAGATTTAATTTAATTATTGACAATCAAATAAAATAAAATATAACGCATAGGCAATGGGGGGGGGGTATATAAGGGTGTATACTCTTAGCCTCTTGTTTACATGCCGTGTAGGCACAACTAGACTCAATTTTTTTTTTTTGGGGGGGGAGTCGTTAATAATTAATCCCCAAAAATAATTTTTCCCCACGACTCTCTAAATTTCTTTTGATATATTTGGAAATTTTATGAAATACATTTTTGTAGAAGGTTATATTGTACTTAAATCAATATCAATATTATGGTTATCATTATCAGACCGTTTAACAAATAATTAGAAAATAAATATTTCATATCATTTAAAAATGCTAATATATAAAGTAATGGACTCGAACTTGTTCAACAGTTTAAATGTAATGTTTAAGGTTTTTGGGGGAAAGGCTAATTTTGAATTTGGAATTGCTGAAATTCCCTTAGAAACTCCTAGTTGCTCCAGTATTCTGCACATACCACTGGAAATACGCAGATTGAGGGATGGAAAATCATCGCTGGGACTCGGTATAATGTAAAATTCGGGACTAGATTTTCACCCCCTCCCCCCACCACTGACCGGTGGGTGATTAAAAAAAAGTGAAGAACAGAGGCCTGAAGGTGCGGCGGAACATTTTCGAATATCTGAACCAGCCGCGCCACATCCCAGAACCGCGCGTGACGCGCGAGCCGCTTTCGCCGCCGCCGCCGCCGCCGCCCTGAGTGTCTTCGTTGACGAATTGCTGCGGTCCGAACGAGCCCAACGAGCCCAACGTGCCCCCCAAGGGGCCGTGATTGTTGTTGTTGTTGTTGTTGAGCAGCTGTGCGCATGCGCTCGAGGAACCGTAACCGCCGCCGTACTGATGATCACCGTATCCACCGCCGCCGCCGGGAGCCACGTTCACGTTGGTGCTCTGAAAAACGACGGGCAGCAACAAACGACCGGAAGCGTCCACGTCGCGTGTGGAGGTGTCTCGACGGCGGCGGCGCAATTGCTGCTTTTGCTGGTGCAGGCACTGCAGCAACAGCCGTTTCTTCAACTTTTTCTGCGACTTCTTGTGTTTGCCGTGATGACGCGATTCCTCGTCGTCGTCGTCGTCGTCGTCGTCGTCGTCCGCGCCAGCCGCGTTCACTTCGTAATAATTCAATCCGTTACCGTCGTCGCCGCCGCCACCACCGTCCGCCCCCGCGCCGTAGTACTGCGGCTGCTGCTGTTGCTGCAACTGTGGTCGCGGTTCGAACTCGACGGCGGTCGCGCGATTGACCACGGTGGCCACCGCGGCCAGTCCGATGACCGCGAACAGGTACTGCGAACAGAACAAACGACGTCGTCGTGTGATCAGAGTTATTTTGGGCGGTACAGCGGGAAGCGTAGGATGGAAATGGGGGCATTGGGGGGGGTGGGGGATGGACTGGATAGGGCGGCGAGTGGGCGGTCCCCGCCCGGGCCGGTAAAATTTTGGGCTGTTTTTGCATTATTTTGGGCCGATATATTAAAATTAAAAAAAAGCCAGACATACTTCGCACGACGGGTGGCATTCTCTTGACGGGTGTATTTAATTAAAAAAAAAAAAAGAGATAAATCATTTCTTCGATAAAACGATTCTGAACGAGGGAAGTTAATAATATAAAAAAGCCGGATATACTTCGCACGATGGGTGTACTTCGCACGACGGGTGGTATTCTCTTGACGGGCGTATTAAATTTTAATGAAACGACAAATCATTTCTTCAGTAAAACGATTCTGAACGAAGGAAGTTAATAAAAAAAAAAAAAATTTTCAAAAAATGTCCAAAATTTTTTTTCACATTTTCAAAATTTTCTTGCGCCAAAATATTTTTTATAGGATTTTCTATCTATGTTTAAATTTT
>JAIPRM010012225.1:0-12259 GCA_025469315.1 Stegophylla sp. TES_Ste_2020 | reverse complement strand
AGTTTTTTCCAAAAAAAACATTGAAGAATTGAGAAATTCAAAAAATGACCTCTCTAAAGTACAATCTAGAGGCGAATCGGGTTTCAAAAAGTTATTGATCGTAACTTTTGGACAAGTATTTCTATACGAAAAGTTGTACACAGAAAAAATAAAAAAAAATAAAAAAAAATAAACATCATTGTAAAAACACTAGCTTCTTCACTTCGCCTCAGAATCTTAAAAAATCCTGTAAAAAAATAAACCCTGACCGATCCGAACCGAAAACACTGTTGAGAATAAGCCCGGTCCGGTCTATCGATATTTTTTCTTAGACTCGGCCCGCCTAGGTACAAAAATATTTGTAAAGAACACGTCCTGTCCTACTATTATGATGATTTCAAATGCTAGAAAGTTCTATCGAATGCATATTTTTTAAAATTTTTTTTTTGATTTGTCTTAGAACATCCAATCTATGATATAGGTAAATGTGTTCTGTACTTTTGATGTCGTATTTTATTACTTTTTTGCTAATTTAGCAATTTTAGTGCTATTTTTACATAATTCAGGAAAAAAAACACTTTTTGATAAAAATATTTATTCGGCCAAATTATTATAAATATTGAAATAATTGGAATTAAGTAGGTCTCAACTGATAATATTTCATATTTTTCCCTCTTATTTATAACTTGTCAACAGTCCAGTGTATTATTAGGTTTGTGTTTTTCCACAATTATAACATAGATTTATTTTTTTATAAAATATAATAAATATTATGTAAATTTCTATGTTCAATGCATATTTTTCGATTTTTTTTCTTTTACTATTTATATCATATATTTTGAAGTTTTTAAGTGCATATTAAACAGCTAAAAAGTAATATTTTTAGTGCTACAATTTTTGCGCCCTGATGATGATTATATTTTATTTGAATAATAATAAAACTTAACAAACGCAAAAATTAATTAAAACGATAAAAAGTAACCTCTTTACTTCTTATTGCAATTGTATGTAGGAAACTGCTTGGAAAGAAATCATATATGTCAAAGTTAATTTAACAATAATATATATTTTAGGCATAATTTATTGACTTATTGCGGATAGATTTCAATCATTTAGTTAAAAAAAAAAAAAATAAATAAAATGTATTCATATCGGTATCAACGTACACAAATATAAGTGATAATGAAAAAGCATTTAGGATTACAGTGACTACTAGAACTAATTATTATAAAATTATAACAAAATTGTTATTCAATTTTTTTCCATTAACCATTTCTAACCAACTTAATACACCTATATTTACCTGTAAACACATTAAAATGGTTTGACCAAACGAATTTCAAACAAAATATACTCCCGTGTTCTGTCTTCGGAACATTGATTAGTTTCGTTGAGTGTTTTTGTTTTTTAATTAGCTGTATGTGCTAGACGCATGAATTCAAGCATACATCGAAAACATAACTCATTATAAAGTACACCTGGATGTTTTTGACGTACACGTCATAAAATTTTTTGATGCACAGTAAATAAATTAATAAGGAGTAATAATGAATGTAAAATGAAAAAAAAAAAAAGAAAACGTGAGTTGTGTGAAAAAGAAAATATTTTTGATACCAAAGATTATTCGAGAGATTATTATTGATGTTTGTAGTTTTTATTTAGATGTATAATATTATAGTTGATTTGTAAATTTCGATTCTAGCCATCACAATCTAGATTTGTTATTTATTAAATATAAGGTTATTATTGTAATTTTCGACTATTAATAGTTTTATTTTATTTCTTGTTCATTATAAACTACTAAAAGTATTCAACCACAATGCTTTAAAAAAAATATCATTATTTTTTTTTTATAAACGTATTTTTCAGTATAGTATATGATTGTTCTTGTTAATCAAACCAAGAAAGAAATGAAACTACTTTTACTGTGAATATAATAATGAGAAGTTCGACAAATTATCAATTACCTAATCACAATTTATAAACTTCTCATGTTTTTTACTTATTATTTTTTGTTTATGCGTCAAATTTATTTTAGATTCAATTTTCTTCATTTATCATTATTAATATAATTATTTATTTATTTTTATTGTTTGATCCGTCTGTTAGATAGAATATTAGAAATCTGATCACCATAAACATTACTGTGTGTAAAAAAAATGTATACTGAAGTATATTGTGCCATTTGTTTCAGGTAAGCATAACGTACGGTTAGTAGTGTGTGTTAGTCCATAGAGGAAATTATCCGCTGAAAAGGTAAGAGTGTTTACATTATGCATGAAACTTGTCCGGATTTTATACCTATTGTGCACAAACAGTATTGCCGCCGTCGCGTCGTCGTCGCATAAACATTGCGCGCAGCGAAAAGTTGTACCGCGTGAGATTTCATAAAAATTTTCATATTTTCCACTTCTTCTTAAATTATCTCCAAGTGCACATATCTATATATAGACTCAAGAAATTATTGCTTGTGAATGGGCTCTTGAAATTAAAAAGAGAAAAAAAAAAACCATTGAGCGCGACCACAAAAGTGTTTATTTATTTAATATTGTTTTGTAGAACTGAACCTATAACTTTATTATTTTTAATTCTGCAAAGAAGGTAATGGTTAGACAGTGATAATTTTTTTGTTTTTTATATAAGCTCTTTGCATTCAAAAATGTGCTCGAATCGGAACGTCTAGAATTGATTTCCAGTCGAGATGTTCGTTCGCATGGTACTCGGAAGAAGTCATTTTTCGAAATTCTCACAATAGCTTTGCTAAGCGTGAGGAACTTAAATGAAAAATCGTGTAAAAATGGTTGAAAAAATATGTCGTTAACTAAGTTTTCACGAAATCGATTCAGGTAATTTTTATTCCGATTTGTATTTCTTACCCTGGCAGAAATATTTATTTTACCCTAAAAATTCTTCGCGTGATCTTATGATTTTTTTTTTTTAAATTTATTATAAGAACAATATTATAAAATCAAAACAATACAAAATTGGTAATTATTACGAAAATAAAATGTACATATGGTTTATTATTTTGTTATTAAATTGTCAAACATATAGGTACTCGGTATTCAAATTGACAAATTGGAAATGATTAAGTTTTTTTCTTTAAAATTCAACTCGGCCACCAATTGAGTATCCCACCCGAGAAGCGAAGAATACCCATTATGCGGTTTTTAATTTTTTTTTTTTTATCACAAATTGTGGTAGTACGTGACATATTACGTATATTTACGTGTATAATTCATAATTACCGTATTTTTAGTGTGTGTATTGTATAATGTATATGTAATTTTAACTAACTAGGTGGTGTACTGAAGCTATTTAAATTATATGTGTTTTAGTATTTTTTTTTTTTTTTTTTTAAGAATAAGTTATATTATGTTTCATATATTCCTAGTAATATGTATATATATATTATATTATTGTAAATATAGTATTAAGTCATTAAACCGTAATGAATTTTCTTTTACAAACTATAATTTATCATAATCTTTATTGCATTATATTTTGTCACGAAAGTTTGTAATAATGTGTAGGTATTTCTTATATCTCGGACCTAATGGTATTTTTTTGAGCTTTAAGTGGTGTAATTTTAATGTACACCATTTTTTGTTGTTGTTTAATTTTGGTCGTTTTTAATCGATTTTGTAGTTTTGAATAAAGGCATATTTTTTTTATTTATTTATTTTTTTTTTCGAAAATATTAGATTCATTAGTACGTAAACTAAGTAATTTTGACATTTTATAGTGTTTTTTAAATTATATGTTTATTTTTCCTTTTTTTTTTTTTTTTATGTGTACAATTGTTTTTTCAAAATTTGGAAAAAACTACCCAAAATTTAACAGAAAAATTCGGAAACCATTTTTTTTTTTTTTTCATTCAATCTTAATGAAAATTTAATAATATAAGTAGACAATAATATGAGAAAAATTTTAGCTCAAGAAAATTTCGAAAATGTGTAAATATTTTTTTTTAACACTTTTCTTTTGGATAAAAAAAAAAAAAAAAAGTAAAGTAAATTAAAGTAAAGTAAAAGATATGTAAAATAAAGCATAGGCGAGAATCCCGGACTTACTTTTTACTTCTTTTCGCGGTATTCGTGGATAAATAATTTATCCAAAACGATTTTACATAGGTATTTTATAAATGACAAAAATAAAAAGGCCATTAAGTATAATTAGTATAAGCTGTTTAATGAATATAACGCGAAAACGCCGCCGTAAGTTTTAAGTGTTTATCGACTACCCAAATTATTTGTCGATAAGGTCCTTTTTAGTAGAATTTATAAGGGTATAATTGCTTCGGAATTAAAATCGAGTAAATAATGACTTTGGAATTGGAAATCTACCGGGAGATTAAACTTTTTCAATTCTAACTGCTTTGTTTAAATAAATATTTTTTTTTTTTTTTATTGTTTATAGGTAGGAAAACATTGAATGTCTTATTATGTTTTATTATTCCTTATTTTGTTCGTACTTAATTAAAAAAAAAAAAAAAAAAAACAAAAAACAAAGATAATAATAATTCTGATTAAACTGAATCATTTAATGAAGTTTACGATTCACGTATTTTTCATGTGTATTACATTTTTTTTTTTTTTAAATAAAGTATTTATTAGGAAATATAATTAACGAATTTATTTCATCCAATTGTTATTGTGTTGTTTAATGATTATCATTAAACATCAAACCGTCGGTTGTCTCGTCAACGGAAAGGGTTTATTTTCTCTATTCCTTCTTCTTCCCTCTCGGTCGGATAATTGTATTTACCCCCCCCCCACCGAATTCGCTTCCAGGACAACATATACAGGTATCGTATTATTATTGTCGAAGGACTCCTCGTGAGTTAACGTTGAGGTTTTGATTACTAAGCGAATTCAGATATTATTTTATTATTACGTTAACAGTGATTTCCACTACGTTAGTCGTGGGGAATCCGTTCCTGATCAAATATACACATAGTAGTCGTCGAGTTAGTGAAATAATGAATCCACGTCACGGGTTTTTCGGAGGAGTGGGGGTTATCCGCCTCCCCTTCTTCCCGACGCGTTCGTACAAACATCAGCTTTTCTCCGAATTCACGTAGTGGTAGTAGCAATAATGATGAATTCAAACGATTGTGAACTCCGAGATATTATTATTATTATTATTATTATTATTTGCGAAAATGATTTTATGCTTTTCCTTCGTGCTTCTTTCAATTTTTGCCTCGGAACCGGTGAAAATATCTCCAAAAGATGTAAAATTCAGGGGGTGTTTTTTTTTTTTTTTTTTCTTCGGGGTCAATACGCACGTACACGCGCGCATTATGTCGGATCTCAAAAGACGCAGTCGTAATTCTCGCGAGGTAGCACGCGATATTTTTTTTTTTATTCGACTTCTCTTACATTTCATCTGCATTATACCACGTGTTTACTTGTATAATATTCACCTTCCGCGTATTTAATAAACGCGCTCGCACCCACGCGTACAAATTAGGAGTTCGCTTACATTTCTCCCTGTCATTATTGTTTTTTAGTTCCATCATATGTCGCGCGATCAAATCTAGAGACCAAACCCCACACCATTTGACTTTTGCTCTTTTTTTCCTACGGACAGTAGAATATCATTTTGCCATCGCAATATAATTTGTATCCTCTTTGATATTCCTTATAGCAGTTGACCGTATTATTGTCCTTGATAAATAAGTCATTTGGAACATGAAAAATTATACATTTACGGATATTGTTTTTTAACAAAACATATAGAAGGAAATTATGATATCATAATTTCGTAAGATTGCTTGAGTTGCTTACATCCTTTACCCAAACATGTTTCGATAGCAATGCGTTTCGTTTACAAAAAACTTCTGAAACATTATGCAACACGGTCAGTTACAGATTTTATTAAAACGTGTTTACACTAACATTGTATATTATGCTATTTTCGATTCAAAAAGAAATATTGTAATTTAGTCTTCAGAGAGTCCGTATACTATTTGTGATTAATAAACTGTAGTTCTTCACGCACACTCGTTCATCGATACAGTTTGGTGAGCACTCGTTAAAGTGAATACACACTGTTGGTTTAGATCGCAGCGTCTGGTTTATTATACTAATCGTAGTAAATATTAGTATTTACTCTTAGCCGACGAACGTCGAGAGATGAATGTAGATAGGCGTCGATGAGTGAGTATTTATTTATTTTTATTTAATAAATACTCAAGTCCGTACAAGCTATTATAAATTTCAGAATAATTTAATAATTTCATATATGTGAAAACTCTCTTCTCTTTGAAAAAATTAATTTTATACTTAAAATAAATAAATAAAAATAGCCATAAAACATTATTGCGTTGCAGTTGTGTGATTAAAAAAAAAAAAAAAACCTATTCGAGTAGGTTGACCCATAGGATATATTCTAAAGAGTAATGTTGTAAAAATAGAGATGATATGAAAGGCCGTTTTACGCATTGCTTTAATATAAATATAAAATATATGTACGGTACATATCCCTGAAGCGCGGCATTATGATCGTCACTGAATTCTGCGTCGAGTAATAACGTCTCGGGAAAACACCAGGCCGTTAAATATTGTATAATATTCTCTGTCGTAGTTTATGGCTGTTTTTATATTTTATCCTATTTTCTTTTTTCTCGTCGTCCTCCTGCGCACATAAGAAGAAGCTGCTTTCTTCTTATATGGCTCCGTTCGCTCATCCGTGTAGTGCGCTTGAAGTACACTTGTGTGGTAGTAGTGAGGTGGCCGGGGTGGGGGGGGAGGAGGGCCGTCGTTGAAAGGAAAAATTGTTGTACTTGCGTTTCGGATAAGATTTTCTCGCACGATATCACTTACAGAAATCAGTTTGGTATGTTCAACGTGTTTTCAACACTTTTTCAAGGTGGCAAACAAATTTTCAACAACTGATAAAATGTACAAAGTGTGTTTACTCTCACCGAACTCCATTAATCCCACCACCGTCATTGCCACCTAAACATAGCAGGTTTTAGGAATATGAATTATTTTTTGTTATAATTCAGTCGCGTTCATTGTTTCGAACTCGCAAATATCAGGTAATTATAAGAATAATGAACAATGAATGGATAATTTATGGAAAAGATTTATTTAAAATTACAATAGGTTTTATAATGTGATATATTTATTATTTTATAATTAAATAACATTCTAAAAAAGTCAACATTAAAACATTTCAATTCAACAATAAATTGTTTTTTTTCTAAACTTAAAACACTTTTTTTCAAACACAAAATACGTTTTGTGATATTAAATGGAATTAAGGAATAATTGAGGTGAATTCTCTTTGTATAAATTTATTTAACTTTGGAAAACGTATAAAATTTTCTGGAAAAACGGGATATGTATAAAGATCTGTGGTATTATAATTAACTACGAGCTACTTACTCACTTTTTTTACTGAAAAAAAAAAAATTCGACTTTACATAAATATACGTACAATGTTTATTGCTTTCATTTAAAAGTGATATACTTAGTATTTGCAGTAGGTGTGTGTATATACTTGTGTATCTATAGAACTAAAACCAAAATTAATTTTCATGTTGTTTGTTCTGTTTTCTGTTGGGATGCACAAATAATATTTGCAAATATTTGATATGCGCATTATAAACAAATCAATCATAACTACGGTGCATATTAACATTTGGTATTCATTAAACAAATATATAATATAAGATATGAAACGGATTGAAAATCAATAATCGGTTAATTTTAAGCCTGTTATTCGGTTATAGTGCGTATGAAGAAGCTTTTAGCTTCCATCATTCTCTATGGTTTATTAGATCT
Source organism: Stegophylla sp. TES_Ste_2020 (assembly GCA_025469315.1). NCBI lineage: Eukaryota > Metazoa > Arthropoda > Insecta > Hemiptera > Aphididae > Stegophylla > Stegophylla sp. TES_Ste_2020. The sequence goes on along the minus strand of JAIPRM010012225.1, from coordinate 4,484 downwards.
AATACAATCAAAGCGAAGAGTTTAAAATATATATATATATATATATATATATATATATTCCTTGTTTTTTTCCTCAAAATTCCATTAAACGACTGGTGCCAAATCTATTGGCCGTTTATTCGTATGAAAAGCTATTAAAAGCCAGGGGTGTGCGTTGATAGATCTCGATATGGTGTATATACTAGCTTTTCCGATCACCGTTTTGCACAAGCCATCGACTTAATTCGACATCATTTAACTCCTCGGCCAACCTAACGAGAAAGTACACCCCGTAGTCGGAAGATTTTTTTCTCGGAGTACCTTTCATTTATTTCAATTGATCGGTAAGTGTGGTGGTCACTCGTTTTATCGATTTCCCTTATACATGGGCGGCACTTACGAGAGGCATTTTCAACGTTGTTTGAAGATTTGGTATATTCTTCCTTTTTAAATTGGAATTTAATTTGGATTAATTAATGTTTAATTAGTACGATTATTAAATATAATTTTAGCATTATTTGTTTTTTTTTTTTTAATCAAACACTTTACCCCCATATAGTCGATGAAAATGGTAATATAAGTGGAGATGAGTTATTATTATTCCATACGTTTCATTAATTTAAACACGTAAAACTTTTTGATGTTTATTTATCATTACCTACGTTATTGTATTTAAAATCAATTCGATCCACGTGATGGTTTAGTTAAAAAGATAGAACGTTATCTGTTGATTTGAAATTAGATATCTCCTGAAATAGCTCGTGAGATAGATTCGAACGAGACGTATTCTAGTTCAGTGTCCAATACAGCGTTTTAACGTAGTCTTAATAGTTAGTTAGGTCTTCTTAATACCACTTAAAACGCACTACATGTAAAGTTCTCTAACTTTTTTTTTTTTTTTTTTCCGTACTACTTAAGTATATTATCAATCGGTCGCGTACCACAGATGATTGAAAATAGAATGATACAAACTTTACATAGTTAAATACATTTATTTTAAATAAAAATACAGTAAAATATTACAATATAATTATTATTCACTTATTAATACACATTTTTTAGTGTTTATTAAATATGAATTAAATGACAAATATTCAACGAGAACAATGGATTTGTAGATTTAATATTAGCGATGAAATATCTGGTTTAGTGTTACTTAATTTTAAGCGTAAATTTGGTTCGAAATTCAATTTGTTTCGAAACTTGTTTTTAACTTCGATCGTTGAGGAGAATCTAGTTTCGCAAAGATAAGTGGTTGTGAATGGAAATAAAAATAACAATGCTTTTTTTCAGACAGCAACGGATATTCGTTTTTGATCTATTCAAAACTCACCCGATTCTAATTATTTAGTAAATTCCATTTTCAAACATTCATCACATGACAGTTCTATCGAAGACTCTTTTTCATTGTTTGTTAGTGTTCCTAAATCATCCAAATCCAAAATGAATAGATTTCTCATCAAAAAACAAAAAAAAAATCAAAATCAGAATAATCTTCTTACATTTTTTTTTTTTTAGCACAATGGCGTTTTATGTATATGTATAGTATAGTATAGTATACTTTTATAAATATATAATAAATTAAATAAATTATAAGTTAAAAAATATATTTTTTTTTTTTTAAATTAATTATTAAAAATATAATGTATACATATATATACACGTAGGCATTTGATGAATTTTATAGCTATACCAATGTCCAAGTCCAATAGTTGCTTCTCAATCACATGGCTTCAAAATCCTACTCGTGAGTGGACGGTATTATATTCATGTGTATATTTTTTTTATTAAAATTGTAATCATTAATTTGTAATTATTAATGTTTTTATTGGTTACTTTTTTTCTTCTTTTTTTTGCAAGTCTCCAGAGTCGGTTATGTTTTTACGTACACACGAACATCCCCCCCCACACACACACACACACACACATAAGTTCTTATCGTCAAAGGAACAATGACGTTTTAATGTTATGTTAATCATTAAATAGTAATATAATATGTATGCTGGCGAATACATATTATTATTTTGTTTCCGAAGTAAATATTGAGATAATACGGAGCATAACAATTGGGTTTGTTTTACTCGTGTCAATAGTTTCGATTTCGGAATGTCAACAAAAATATTATTATTGAATCAATAATAATTATTGTTTATGCGTGTTCGATACGTGTAATACGTACGCGTTCATATTATCGTTTGTAAAATCACTGGTATTTATTAATTATTATTGTAATTATGTTTGCACCGGTTAAATTGTACAACGCAATAATATATGATAATGTTTAGGTATTAAGTTATTTTTCAAAAAAAAAAAAGGTCGTTGAATTATTCATTTCCTAGTAAACATTCGCAAACATGTGATGGCTGTAATTTCGGCCGCGATAAAGATCTATTTAGCTACTACGTAACAATAATAATATTATTGTATCCGACACGCGAATCGAATGAATACTGCCGTGATTGTTTGGCGGTCGGACGGACGGACGGACGGACGATGTTGTAGGGGAGCGACGGGAACGAAAGAAATTATTATCTCTTCCTCCCCTGTGAAATCCTTTGGTGGTGTTCGTGTAAAAAATATTATAATACATCCTATGCACAGAAGTGTATGGTGTGTGTTCAAAAAAAAAAAAAAAAAACCCTCGTGATTTATTTGCTGTTTAAATTTTGTGCATTCGCGCACGCGCACAGGCACGTATTTATTATTACGTTTTTACGTGCATTCGATCAAATAAAAAAAAAAATGTCTATTGTAAAAACTATCGGTCGTATCTTAGATTGAATCGTTTGTTTCAGAAACCCTCTAAACGCAAAAAATAAAATTTTCCGTATGCAATTCCATAAAAATTTTTCCCTCACTTATAGCGAGTCTCATTTAGCTAAAATTACACTATTATCTGAAAGAGTAAGTAGTCGAGTATTTTTAGGAGTTTTAAACAATTTTTTTTTTTTAAATCCATGACATTGATTATCTCAAAAAAGTGAAAAAATGGATTTAGGGGGTTTCTGAAGTAAGCGATTCAATTGTTTATCACACATTTCGAGTGTTAGACGACGAGTAAAACTAAACAAAATTTCAATTTATAATAACAAGTCATTTAATTTACACGAACACACAATTGGAGTTGAATTATTTTAAATGCATTTTGATTTGTTCGGTAGTCCTGAATAAAAAATAATTAGGTATACATTCAACCAGCACTTTTTTTTTATGCGCTTCGAAAATTCCATTTTTTGACTTGAGTACTTGGCCGGTTTGAATTTATTAAAAATGTTTGCTACACGATTTTACTTGTACGATAATTTATGCAGTGTAATTAATAAAGGGCAAACTTTTGACGGAATTATGACGAGTTATTAAGGTTAATAAATTACACAACAATAATAAAAATACAATAGTTTGTTTAATTAGTTTAACAAACTATTTTATTTAGGACACTGCCAACCCCCCCCCCCCAGTGGTGTTTCTGAAGTTACATTATTAGGGTCGTTCAATATCAAGTAATATAAATTAAATCATAAGAATCAAATTAATTTAAATATTGATATTAAAAACGCATTTTCTGGGAAATTAAAAAAATACTTTGTTGTGCGGTGGTGGTTACTTATAGCCGTATAATGTTCTGCTCGTACTACTATTAATTTATGCGACTCGGTTTACATACGATCTCTGATTCTGAACGAAGCGAAAAAACTTGTGTTTTTCAATGATGCTTATTTATTTTTCCCCCTGCAAACACTTTTTCGTATGGATATACTTGTCCAAAAGTTTCGATCAGCTACTTTTTGAATTTACTTTTTGAATTTCGATTCGTTTCTAGATAATGCTTTTAAGAGGTAATTTTTCCAAATTCTCAATAATTTTCTCAAAATTTGACATAAAAAAGACTTGGAAATTTTTGTTTGTTCAGTTAGAAGTGAAATATAAAGTTGGCAAATCAACTCAAAATTGTCTGGAATAAATTGTAGTACTTTACTCATTCTATTAGAGAAATGATAAATCCTATCCTATCTGAAGAGTGACGAATGCTAATAAAGTGAAGCATGTTCGACATTTTTTTTATAATGGGGTAATCTTTGTTTATTTTTATTTGAATATGTAATCTGATATTTTGAGTAATAATATTTAATGGTGATTTGCTTTGAACGTGCTATTTCTTTGCACTTAGCGTAATTGTCTTTGATATTTGTAAGTAAGAATTTTTTTTGTTTTTTTTCTGTTCCGATATTTAAACATCAAACAAAATATGAACTGACGTCAGTAGTTAAAGAGTTCCGGAGCCTTGGTACAATGCGCCCCTTCCACAAACATCTCGGAATAAATCTGACACTGGTATTGAATTCAGTCGGTACGACGCACCCGCGATTTCTGTCCCTAGATACAAGTTATTATAAGAGAACTGCTGTCGAAATCTTTTTCTCAATTCTTCAATTTTTTTTTTTTTTTTTTTCGAAAAAACTACCCAAAATTTTATGAAAACGACTCGGAAACCATAATTTTTTTAT
>JAIPRM010012224.1:0-12260 GCA_025469315.1 Stegophylla sp. TES_Ste_2020 | reverse complement strand
CTTCATTAATTTATTGAATATAGAAATTAAACATTGCAATTAGCACATGCTCAACCAAGACCACCCACCCACCTCCCTAATATTGGTGGTGCAGTGCACCAAAAACAGTATACTCAAACCGCCTCTGTCAGAATCTAAAATAAAACGAATACTAAACGCTTTAATCTCGTGTATGTATCGCGGCAAAAGTCAATATTATAATAATAATATTGACAACCGACGGCTGAAAAGAAAAAGAGGAGCGCAAGACGTTATTTCCGTGCGGTTTGACGTATGCGATATATATTACAATCGTGTACACAAAAAACCGTATACGAGAGGAAAAACGTGGGTGTGGGTTTTTTTTTTTTAAGTTTGACCGTCAACGTTGCGTACGTTTGATAAATGTGCTTATAACCAACAATATTTACACCGACTGTTTCCGTTCGTTCGTTCTCCGCAGATGACAGACACATGCGCCGCGCCGTTATACGCACGCAAAATAATAATATTATATATTTTTATAGTGTGTCCCAGAAGTCCCGCCGAGTCATCCTCGGTATCTGGTGGCACGTGAATATTTTTAAAATTGTTTTTTAGACTCTAAGTGGAGCGAAGAAGCTCACAATGACGTTTATTTTTATTTTTTGTTTTATTTATGTCCCTCCTTCTGTGAACACTTTTTCGTGTAGAAAAACTCGACCAAAAGTTCCGATCGGTGACTTTATAAAACCAAAATCACATCTAGATGATACATCTTTTAAGAGGTCTTTTTTGAAAAACGCAGAAAATCTCTTAAAAAGCGGTAAACTATGCTATTATCGAAATTTTTATAAAACTTAAAATTATTTTTCAACACAACTGCAAGATTAATGTAGTTAGAAAGACGAAACATTTACCAACTACTAAAAATGGTTACGGGAATATATCAGAAAAATTTCAAAAACATTTCATCAATTTTGAATTAACTATAGTATTTTGGAATTATTGGAAATTTCTCGTTTTTTGTTAGTTTTTTATGTAATACAATTTTTAATTCTTGATATTATTGATATTCTTAATATTAAGATTTGAAAATTTAATACGATCTCACTAGACACACTCACGTCTAATTGACCTGAAAAAAATCTCAAGAATTCTATATCAACTTTTTTCTCTATAACCATTCGAATTTAGCATTTTGACGGAACTCGTTAGTTTTACCTAGAACTACACACTTTAACGTACACAAAAGAAAATAAGTTCAACCGATCTTTATGAAACTTGGTACCTGGGTGTAGAATTTGATTGTAAATATATTGGTACAATAAAATTTAATTTCTTACGGACGAATAATTAAACATTTTACAAGGGTTTAATTGAAAAAAAAAATCGGAGAAAGTACGGACAAATATTATGATATATTTTTAGTTTACGAAAACTCAATAAGGTTAATAATATTTTATTGCAAGTCTGGCCAAATTGTGGCTCGTGAGCCGCATACGGCTCTTGTCGTGGTTGGATGTGGATCTCATTCTATTTTCGAAAACAATAATAATCTTATTTAATAATATAAATATTTTTTTTATTCATTACAATTTTAAATTTTGAATTATGGCTTTAAATGTATAACGTTTGAATTTGTAGTGACGTTGTATAAATAACTATTTTAGCATAAAGTTAAACGTGTATTATTGTTGATATGATATATATATATTTTTATGTATTTTATTTCCATGATTTTCTGGTTTGGTTCCTTAAGATAATATTTTGTTAAATATGAAAAATATTTGGATTCGGTTATTTTTAACTATATGAAAGCTCTAAACTCTTGCCGAACGCGTTTTTTTTTTTGGATTTTTCCGCATTTTATTTAGACGTCTCATGACTGCAAATTCAGTTTGATCCGAACGACATTTCGTCGATTTTTCGCGCAAAACGTTTTTTCTATCACATTTGTTTCGTAAAAAATAAGGTTTACACGATTGCAGTTTGTTGTTTTTTTTTTTTTTATCCGACCAAGAGCGCAGTGTAGAAACGCACGTGTTTTACGACACTCCACTGTAGTAATAATAATTATTAGTCGCGTGTACCAAGTCTCGTGAGTGCGGTAAACGCGCATGTATTATGCGCATGTTATTATTATACTTTTTTTTTTTAACCTTTATTTTGCCTTTAATTAGATACTTCCATCGGTTTTTTTTTTTTGGAAAATACCAATTATTAAACTCGGCAGGTAACACAATATTCGTACACGAAAAAGCCACTGTCGACGCGTTGAATGATATTAAATTAACGTACCCCCCGAGCCACTAGGTTTTATGATAATTTAATGGAGCACGCGCTAGGGCTTATAATAATATAATTGCGTGTTTTTAACGATTTTCTTGTTTATAATATACTTTATTATTATTGTCGCGATAGGTACACGTTACGGACGATAATAACGCTTCGCTCGTATTTTATGAAATAAAGTATTTACTTTCGCGTGTAGAAGCCTTAGGTTTTGTGTTTCCTCTGCTGGAATCGGCACGTATTACAACACGCGGTCACTCGACATAAATCTTTTACACGCAATAACTCCCACTCGAGTACAGACGGCTGTAAATTATATTATTTTTATCCGCAGATATCGGGTTCTATAATTTTTTTTTTCTCACTCACCGCGCGGCATTTGTTTCCCCACATCCATTCAATGCCCATTGAATTTTTTCGTAATAGAATAATATTGTCGTCGCGCGTTCGCTTTGAATTCGGTCGGTACTTTTTTTCACTATCTTTTGTTTTACTCACGAGTTCGTCGTGCCTGACCGCCAGAGAATATTAAACGAAATTTATAAAATATTACACATACTGTGGCCGTCGGGTTCGCCGCACTAACGCCGCGCACGTTTTACAAAATTAATCGAGTCGTCTCGAATCCGAAAACATATTATACTTCATATTATACATATATATTATTATGATGTGCGCTCACCCTATGTTTATAATTTAAATTTTTTGTTTATTTTCGGTCACGACGGGACACGATGGATTTTCTTTCAATTTTAAATACTTATCACTGTCACGATATAAACGGGGATGGCGAAATTTTGGCTTGCGAGCCTCATGTGGCTCTCGTCATGGTTACATATGACTCGCATTTCGTTTCCTAAAACAACGATTATCTGATTTTATAATATTGCATTTTTTTTTATCGATCACAGTTTTTTTGATTTTAAATAATTAAGGCCTTAAGTGTGTGAAAATAGAATTTTAAAAACAAAATAAGATTTCTTCATTGTATAAATTAATATTTATTATTTTTGTATTTTTTTCAATTATACTTTATTTTTGTGAGCCTAAGATATGGGTTTTTATTGATGTCACATTGGCTCGAAGTTATTATTTAAGATGATGTTTAGTTGAATTTGAATGATATTTAGATTTAATTATTTTCACTGTCCAATAAAGTAATTCACAAGAATAATATGTCATTCCAAAAATTGATTTTAAATTCTGTGCACAGTAATTAATTTTCGGGTTCTTTAAAATAGAGACAAGCGGACAAAAATCCACTACAGAATTACAGTTCTAATTAAACTTTTCAAAACCGTACCACATCGTATTAATTCTAACAGTTCTATTCCGTGAAGTGCTTTAACTATTAACTAAAACATCCGTTTTCAATGACATTAACTAATAATGAATTCATAAGACATTTTTGGCTCTCGATCACTTGGATCGATATTCTTCGCTCTTCGGGTCATATACTCTTGTTGGGTGTGTAGAATTTTAAAGAAACGATAAATCATTTTTTCAAAATCAAAAAGACGATTCTGAACGAAAGAAGTTAACAATATAAAGAACAATTAACGTCGTCATTTTCAACACACCCACCAAGATTATCTGACCTGAAAAGCGAAGAATACCCGTGATGCGATGTCCGGTTTTTTTTTTCTATATTTTACTTACCTTTGATTTACTTCACTTTACTCGTCTTTATTTTTGTTTTATCTAATAAATAAATAAAAAGGGGAAAAAATAATGAGAAAAAAGTGGTTAGAAAAAGGTTCATAATTTTTTTTTTCAAATTTTCAAAATTATCTTGCACCAAATTAATTCTTATATTATTATCTATTTATGATTAAAATAATTGTGGTTTCAGATTCTTTTTTGTCAAATTTTGGTAGTGCCTTCCTAATTTAAAAAAAAAAAAAAAAATATAAGAAATTAAAAGAATGAGCTATGAAGTGAATGAAATTTTTTTAGCCGACCTTAATTTTGTGTCCACTCCGCTGTGTGTGTAGTGAATATAATTTTCACAGTAGGTGAATGGTATAATACGAGTAATGCTCGCTCATGTGCGTGTTGTAGGCGGACATTGATGTATAATGAAAACACCTTTAGTAAAATTTTGCGGTTCGTATAACGGCATCGGCCAAAATTGCAATATAGGCACTGAATGTGCAGCCTTAGGTGTTGTAGCCTGTGGGTGGCAGCCGTTATAATTTATGCATTCACTCCAGGTGCCCACGTCTCCGCGAGCCAGTCGGATCTAGACGTCCGAGTGTCTCATGTCTCATCGCGTTCTAGTGTGTTTATTTTTCACGCGCGTTTAGTATAATTCAGTGGTTTTCAACACGGGCGTTGGCCGACGCCCCCTTGTGTTTACTTAACGTTTTCAGGGGTGCGTTTTACTTAAGGGAGTGCTAAATTGGTAGAATTATTGCACCGATGACCTCATTTTTTATTAAATTAATTATAACAATATATATATACAGGAACGTGCTGTATTTTAGACACATTTTTTTTTATCTTTCATTGTTTAAAAAATGTATAATTGTATTTAATATCTAGACACTTTGTGTGTAAATACATTTTTTTGTCAATTTTATTGCTACTTTGTAAATTAAGAGTTTTAAATTTTGGATTTTTTTTCATAAAGTATTTTTTGATAAAATTAAGAGAACTGATCAACTTTAACAATTGTCCTTCTCCATTCCCTCACTCGTGACCCAGTCTGGAGTTATATTTTGCATCCCTTTCAGCCGTGCCAGCTAAGCCAAGAGCTCTCCCGTCAGTCGTATTAACATCATAGTGCAAACTAGTATAAAATTAATCCATTCATTTGTGACAATCATAATATTTTTAAGACCTATGTATAAAATGAAATATTTTCCTTATAAGTTTTCTATCACTGTCACTTTAATATAACACTTGTTTTATTAAATTATACACTAATATGTTTCTTATGTAAGTACCTATATAAAACGTATTTATTATTAAATATTATCATAATTTATTATCGCTATCAACTTTAATAGAATACTTGTAATTGAGTGTATTTTCCTCGAATAAATTAAAATAAAAATCTTGTATTTTTTTGAAAAAGTCAAATTTATATTGTATATAAAGCTGGTGCAAATTAATACTGTCTAGATGCTTTTTTTCATGTATCCTGCCCATCTCTAATTAACGTTTAATTTGTCGGAGGTAGTCGTCGCAATGAAATTTTTACGTAGGAGGCGTTATGAGAATAAATTAGAGATGTATTAATGCCGTAAATTTACCAATTTTGTTTACCGAACAAATTAACGAATAACACCTTAAATTTTAAACATTTTTACAAAGCCTACAACAAGTTTAATATAAAACATGAAGTTTAAACTAAGGAATAAGTATTTATGAATGACATTGTGAATAATGTCCGTTAACAATTACCTACTGTTCAATTTAACCTCAAAACAGTCGGATATTGTGTATTCTGAATTGTATCTGTTATGAATTTATGATAAACTTTATCAATTGGTAAAACTGTATAAGTAAAATCAATTTTAATTTTATTAATTCATATGATTCATATTCATGCCATGCCATATACCTGTGTGTTAAGACTTAAGAATTATTTATGTTTTTTTTGCTAAAATAATTTATTTTAATGTTCTTAATATAAAATTTTATTTTATGTGTATTATAATTTAAATTACTATAAAATAATTTACAACTTATAACATACACATGATAATCTTAAATTATCTTATTAACATATATAATATAATATTATATATTTGTAATATGTATTTAATTTATATTAAGCAAACAAATTTAAATATTCTATTTAGAACACATCAAATATACACATTAGTAGAGCTAATTGTTATACTATGTAAACAATTGATTAAACGATAACTTAGTTATTCTATATTTAATATTTATGTAATAGAGAAGAAAAGATACTTTCTAAAGCAGGGGTTCCCATTCCGTGGTACGCGGAAAGCTCGTAGGTGGTACGCAAAGACATTTTTTGATCTGAAATTTTGTTATTTGTATGAATACCGAACAATAAAAATATTTATAAATTAATTAAAATATGAAAACAGAAAAGTTAATATAGGAACTCTGGATTATGTTGAAATTCGTAGTGTTTCGGAATACAATATTAAAAAGTCGGACATAATTCGCACTATGAAGGGTATTCTTAGCTTCTCTGGTGAAACGTGGTGGGTATGTTAAATTTTAAGGAAACTGTAAATGATTTCCACAGTAAAATGAGACTAAGCAGAGCTTCAATTTATACAAGATAATTTTACTTGAAAATTATGAAGTCTATTATCATCACAAAAAACAATTTTATTTTTACTCTGCCAGTTATATATCCTACTATTAGAGAATAAGAGAATAAGAAAAAAATGTTGAAGTGAAAAAAAATTTAAGAAAAAAAAAATTACAAACATTTTTTTTCACATTCTAAACATTTATTTTCACCAAAATCAATCAATATTTAAATTTTCATAAAGTTTATATAAAAAGAAATTTAACGTCATTTTGTCAAATTTTGGCTAGGGTTTTTTTACAAAATTTTAGAAAACTATTGTAAAATTACTTTTCTGAAGTACCATCTTAATACTTTTGGACAAGAATTTACAAAAAAAATGATTACAAAAAAAAAAAAAAATAAATAAATAAATAAAAATAAATTGACATGATTATAAAAATACTACCTTTTTCTCTTCACTCAGAATCTAAAATATATATTTAAAAAAATTTCACTCTCCTAATTTAGTTTTAGAATTAAGGTGGTACGCGTTATACAAATGTCTAGTGGTACTCAGGGATATAAAGGTTGGGAACCCCTGTTCTTGAGTTCTATGTTACGAAAAAAAAAAAAAATAGAATTTACCAAATTTACTGTAAACTGTATCAGCAAATTTACCAAAAAAAAAATTTACATAAATTTTATATCTGTAGAAAAACTTTTGAGATTCACTGTAGTACATTTAAACCGGCTACATTTTCGCACGCACTGTATGACCGTGCTGGTCGTAGATATTGCTAATATACCGGTACGGCGTAATATACATAATATAACGTAAAGATTTATGATACTGTTATAATATATTACGTTGGGCACATTATTATACATACGAATATTATTACATACACTCGATGATTTATTTTCACTCTCGATTTTCGTTATAACCACCTACACATGAACTTCGATCACCGCGTGGAAACAAATCGAAAATACGATTAGAAAATAGTGGCCGTGGGTTTTCGCGTTTTTCAAGGTTCGGCCGAGAAGAAATTACATTATCGCGTACACTCCGATGTTATGTCGTCTAAGTCCACCAATTTTTTAAGTTCACTTTTCATTCGTTCCGTGTAATACGATCTTACGGTTACGACGATTTCCTTTAAAATTTTGAAAACAAAATGCTACCTACGCACTGGATATCGCGAATTTACTTAATAGAATTTATTTATTAGCTCACGTTTCTAAGCTATTCAATTTGCTAATTTAATCACTTTTAAAAAAATAAAAATAACACTCTAAACTATTGGCGTGTTAACAGTTGATTTGCCGTCAATTTTCATCAAATTCGATTTAAATTATTTGAAATTGTTATCACAATTTCAGATTGTACCTGAAAAAAATACAGTAAATACAGCATAATATAGTAAAATTTCCCCTAATGAAGATCCCTAAATAGCGGATACCTCTCAATAGAGGACGTTTTTTGGGAATGGGGACATTTTTATTTCTTTTCAATGGAATAACCTCAGAATAGCGGACACATTTATTAATCTTGGTTTAAAAATAATGACAAAACGGCGTTATATATTATCTATTATATGACGATATTAAAATCTTGAATGCCAAATTTTCGTCACTTCCATTAGTTAGTGGTTACTTTTCGATGCAATGAATGTATTAAAACAAAAGAAGATGTTGCCTGACGAAAAATTGAAATTATTGACTTTTTCAACACAACGGAAAAGTTAGGAGTGTACTTATTTATTAATAGTGTACTGCTACTACTAATAAATAAAAAAAAATTTATTTATGTATTTTTTTAAAATTTTCATTAATGATCAATTAATTATAATTAAATCTCCGTGATTGGTAATTATATTTAAAAATTAAATTATAATTAACTTTAACCTTGTATATATGATTTTATTTAATACAATTACCTTTTACGAATTTCAAAAATGTATCCCCTCTGAATAGTGGATAAAAATTTCGGTGACCAAGAGTGTCCGCTGTTCAGACGTTTCATTGTAATTGTTGTTTTGTGTAATACCTTTTAAAAAGTTTTCGGTGTTTTGTGTTTGAAATCGACTACAAACTGTCCTTAATCTTAAATTTGTATCTTTATACTATTCCTTTTTCAGTTTTGGCTCTGTACCCGCAATATATTGATGAATTTTCATTCTATTTAATTTTTATTCTTTTTTTAAAGCTTCTATAACTTTTCAAATTGTAGGGTGACGGGCATTCAATATTGAATTAAAACTATCATGCCAACCTTCAAGTGATAAATGTTCTCGTTTGCTTTCTTTTATAATTTCCTTATTTTGCACTTGGACATTTTTCTTCGTCGGAGTTTACACATTGCCAAATCTTTTTCACTTTTGTCCGTCGATTTAGTTAATATAAATATCTGTTATCATTTTTAATGTATTCCATCGCGATTAATTCATGCAAATTAATAAATTTGGGTTCGAGGCATGATATTATGGATCCTAATTCAGAAAATGGAAAATTACTTAACTTAATTTTTAGATTTTTATTACTACTCTCTGGTGAAATGGAAGATTGTGTAATTGAAGATCTGACTATAGTGATTTCATTCGTAATTATCAAAGAATTTTAGGCCTTTAGTTCACATCCGAATATTTTCATTTTTATAAATATTCTTAAAAAAGTTCAAACAAATACGTATTTACCTCCTCTATATTACGCTTGTAGTATTTATTTTGACGTACATACGCATAATATGCTTATATGTTGAGAGCAATGGTTACATTTTTCTTTAGGTTTTTTGGAGGGAATTGGTTTATAAAAAAAGGTACTTTTGAGAGCAATTGGTACGTGTCCCAGCCAACAGCCTCGCTATGCCTCTTGTGTCTCTTGTGTAACGCTCATAGGCCGATATGATATGTTAATTATTATTATGTGCTTGAAATTATTACGTCCTTCTCGTTAACCCGAGCCTTAGTTTATACACACTTCTCATAACCGGTAACTATTGTATTTGATTTAAGGATAAGATTACGATTCATCAACACCGCACTCAGTAATCCCCCTTTCAATATTTACGCAACTGTATACAGGGTGATTTTTTAAACTTGCTCGTCTCCACTTTTTCCCGTAAAAATGCAAAAATTGGGATTTTTTTTTTAAATTTTTTTAATCACTATAAAAGCCATGTTTTCCATAACTCTTTTTTTTTTAATGCCATCTTAAGGATGTCCCGTGGAGATACAAACTTCAGTTTTTTTTAAATGACAACCTCCTATTTTATTTTCAAAATTTTATTCGGGTTGTTTTTCTGTGAATTTGGATGTATTGAAATCAAAATTTCAACGAGTAGTTTTTGGAATGTTCAAATGTAAATATTAAGAGAAATAATGTATTAGACACATAATATTATTTTGTTAATTAGGTACCTATATCGAACATAATTATTCTGAATGTATACAATTAACTTTTAATCAGAAGTAATTAGATAAATTTTACCATATACCTATTATGTTTTATAATAGCAAATATAGATAAATGAGATAAAACTACCTAACTAATTAACTAATTACATAGCTACCTAATTAACCAAATATTATGTATCCAAAACATTATTTTCCTAAATATTTAAAAAATTACTCGTTCAAATTTTGATTTCAATACATCAAAATTCACAGAAAAATAACCCGAATAAAATTACGCAGGGTGTTGACATTTGAAAAAAGTTTGTATCTCCACAGGACATCTGTAAGGTGACGGGGAAAAAATAAGTTTTTGAAAACATGGCGTTTATAGTAACTTGAACATTCTAAAAACAAAAATTGCATTTTTACGGCAAAAAGTGGGGATGAGCACGCTTAAAAAATCATCCTATATACAACACGCGTATTATAATTTATTTTAAACCGATTTTAATTATTCTCTCTGACGTCACACGTCTAGTAAAATAATTCATTAAATTGTTTTGCGCCTTGTTACAGATACGAAGTGTATATGGACGAGAACGGCGACGCGGAAGGAAACTATACGCTGGTGTCGCGGCAACGGCAACCCGATGCGTCCAAAGGATATGGCCTGTTTCCAGCTGGTAGATTCACCAGATTGCGTAACTTAACCAGAAACCCGGTAAACGTCTTATGATTTTTTTCTCCGTCCGCGACTTAGGCGTACAAATGAGTAAAACAGTGGCATAACCTTGTGTAATTTATTACAGGACTTGACGCTGGTGGTGAACGTCGAGTGGATTGCCGGGAAGCCACCGGTTGCTGAACCGGCTTGCGGATATCGTGGCCAGAAATGCATCAGTAAATATTTATACGTTGATTATAACAATTATAACTAATAGTTAAGGGTGTGTGTGTGCATGGCGTAAATTGAGTAGTTTTAATGGAGGGGCAAACTTGATTTTGTAAGTAACTTATGTAATTTATATATTAAGTCCAATTCAGTAACGAATTTTCGACTTTTATTTTTAGGGGAGAGGGGGGTTAAATAACTAGATGGAAAATTATTATTATTATTATTTTTTTAATGCTAATCTATTAAAATTGTATGTTTTATTTAATAATTCAAAACGCCTTTTCAATGGTTTTAAAAAATATCAAGGGGGCATTGTCCAGTTTTAAGTGAGGGGCAGTTGCCTCCTCATGCCCCTCCAAGTTTACGTCTATGCGTGTATGTGTGTGTGTGTGTGTGTACGTAAATGACACCAGCACGGTTATAGTTTTCAATAGATTTTTTTTTACCTTATTACGTGTTTTTTCACCATATTTCATAAAAATCGAATTATGTTTTCACGAGAACAATATATTTTATTTTTATATTATTCAGTTGATGCGTTTAGTAATGTTGTTTAGATACAATGTATCAATGATTATTATAATCGTAAATATTTTGAATTCATATTTTTTATAAATCTGTTTTAACGTAATTAACTTATTTTCTTTATTTTTAGCCTCACACGTGTCTAGAACTTACTAATAAAAGTAATAGAAAAAACATTTTAAATTAAAAAAAAATAATAAATATATTTCACCAGCTGAATGGTAAAAGAATGATATTCTTTATTATCTTTTATCTATAAATCTCTTGGAAAACTAAGATAGCTGATTACTTTTTAAATTGTTGCTTCATTGATTTGATTTGCAATTAAAATTATGAATGTATAGCACCGTATCAAACTTCTCAAAAAAATAAAAACATCGTGGGATAATCGTTTTTGATTTTCTTCATGATATTTCGCATAGAATCATTATGTCACGAGTGGAAAAAAAAACTATAAGCGATTGACGATCATTGGTGCAAAGTGCAATTAGAGCCGACATTTTTAGTGGCTAAAATTTTTTGAAAAATCAATGACTCTCCTCAAATAAAAAATATTCAGAAATACATATTTACATAATTTCCAAGTTTAGGTTAAAAAAGCCGGACATACTTCGCACAATGGGTGTTCTTCGTATGACGGGTGGGATTTTCTTGACAGGTGTATTTAATTTTGAAGAAACGATAAATCATTTCTTCAACAAAACGATTCTGAACGAAGGAAGTTAATAATATAAAAAATAAATGAGAAAAAAAATGTCCAAATTTTTTTTTTCACATTTTCAACATTTTCTAGCACCAAAATCTTTTTAATATGATTTTCTATCTATGTTTTAATTTTCATAAAATTCGGATCAAAAAATGAAAGTTTTCGAGTTGTTTTTGTCAAATTTTGAGTAGTTTTTTCCAAAAAAAAAAAGAAAAATCAAGAATTGAGAAATTAAAGAAATGACCTCTTTAAAGTACAATCTAA
>JAIPRM010012223.1:0-12261 GCA_025469315.1 Stegophylla sp. TES_Ste_2020 | reverse complement strand
TTTTAAAAAGTATCAATTTAGTTTAATTATGTTTTTCAAAATAATATTTTTATGTGATTAAATTTAATCTATAATAGGTAGTTTAAAAATTATACTTTTTCACGATTCAAAAAATTAAAAATAATTATTTATTTATATATATATATATGTAATAAATAACTTATTTATTTAAAAATATTATGAAAAATATTTTTGTCCTGTATTTTATTTTCTTAAATAAGGTCACCCTAATCTAATCGCGTATGTTGTACTTATTTCATGGCATGTAAGTAAGCTAAATTTGGCGTGCAACGGTATTTTCCATTTGGTTTTTATTATATTTTTTTATTTATTTTTTTTTGATAATATTTATTTATTTTTTTAATTTTAACACATTTTTTCACATTGTATAATATAATTAAGAATTTTAAAATGTACCTGTATACATTTTAAAAACTCTTTAAATCATTTTTTTTTTTTGTTCCTAAAACCTTAGTTAGCAGAAAACCTCGATGATTCGAAAAAATTGCATTTCCCTTGAATTTCGAGGTTCCACTGTGGTGCTGCGTGGTGGATGTCTCTGGACTCTTAATATGCATCACGACATTCCAAGGGTCGACTTATTTCTACAACGGTCAAATAATTATCAGCAATAGTTTATAAGTATAAATATAGTGGTAGATTGAAATTTTGTAATAATCCTCGTGAAAAAATAACCTGTTTGCGCCCACTGCACCACCCATTCTGTAATATTTTTTCGTTATTTCCATTTTCGAATTTCGCTCCCCTCCCCATAGGCGCAATTAGATGGGGCCTTGGGGGGGGGGCTAAGCTCCCTCAAAACAACTGCTCATAGCCCTCCCAGAATATTTGAGAACTACATAAACATTTTGGCCTTTTTGGGCTATCACTCGAGAGTGATACGCGTAATATTATTAATAATCGCGTAATATTATTATATTTTATTTTGCACTGAATCGAAAACGAAATTTTTGAACTCATAACTATTGCTGCTGCGATTTCGATGCACTTTGCATTGTTTCTCGAAGCTTTCTGCGCGACGCTCGTTTCGTTATAAATACGTTTTAGGTGTTTTTCAATAAGAATAATAAATGGTATTTTGCATTTTTCGTCAATATTTGATTTTACGGTCTCGTTTTTCTCATTTTTAAGGGCATTTTATAGGTTTTTAATTCATTTTTGGGGCTTAAAATTCAAATTCAAAATTGTATTATTAACTTATGGGATTTATTTTACACGCTGACAATAGATGAAATAATATTATTTTATCCACAATAATTCTTATACATTATATTTACATAAATTCTTTTCTTGCCTTCCACCATAGCGATAATATGCTAGAAGCTTAGAACATTAAAATCACTACAGACGCCCAACGATACCCCCCCCCCCCCACCTGACACCAGTCACATAATTTTTTAAATTTTAAGCTATTATAAATAAATTTTAAAGACATTTTTTAGTGCATTTTTTGAGTTTTTGAAGTCATTTTTGCATTTTTTCAGAGCATTTTTAGTGATTTTCAAGGGCATCAAAATCCCAGCCCTACTATTATACTGCGGCTACTACGGCCGCACGAAATAGTACTGAGCACGCGACAATAAATCACATCCAAATTTGACAATGCACGCTATTAACTGTTTCGCGCGCTATATCCTATATAATAACAATAATAATAAAATACTATTGGAGAATCTCGGTGCGCATTTATCATTTATCATTTTTTCGTTTATGATATCGTTTTCCTCGCTTCCTATCGTCTTGTGCACGCCACCCACACACACGCACACGTCAGCACGTTTAATATGTCACGATAATACTATATTATAATATGAATTTGTATAATATTATTTATTATATTTTCGTTTAATAATATCGAGTTTAGAGTGTAGACCAGTGTTTCCCAAAGTGGGCGATATCACCCCCTTGGGGGGATGCTAGAACCACCCAAGGGGAGGATCGAGGGCATTATAAAAGTCGACAATGACTAATATTCAATGGTGAATTTTCATTCTCCAGTCACATCATCGTTACGTTCTGCGAACTAATAACTTATGTGAGTAATTAAATTAATTTGTCATTATATAGTCGTAAACAAGTACTCGTACTTAATAATAAATAGAAATTTTATAAATGATTTATTACTTCTTGTTTTTTAGCTTTGTTTGGCCTCAAAAGTATATAGACCGAAATAAAAAGTAATTAGAAAAAAAATAATAATAATAACAATACATAATTAATTTGAGGGGGGTGGTGGGAGACTTTCTAACGCCAAACGGGGCGTTACTCAAAAAAAGTTTAAGAAACACTGGTGCAGGCGATAATAAAATTAATAATTTCGGTCTCGCGAACGATGTGAACAGAGAGGGATAACAACCCACTTGTAAAACAAAAAATAATAATTTCTAAAATTCATGTATCCCGGTTGGGCCAAAATGAAAAAGGTTCATTTTCATCCATAAACTGTTATAATCCTAATGGATGGGTAAGTATAAACCTCTATTAAGTACTCGTATATTATTATTATTATTATTATTAATGGGCTTAATAGGTTTAGTGACTCCATTCGCCTTTTTAATATTATATAATTTGTAAATTGAGATCGCATGGTATTTCTTTACAATATAATTTTGAAAAAATGCAATAAAATATAGTTGGACTTGAAGTACTTACAAAGAAGTTACTGTGTTTATCTTACTCTTGGACAAAATAATGACAACCAATTTAAATACATAATCAAAAATGATATTACACGATATTATAGATAGACTTTAGGGATATAAGTTTAACAATATCACCATTGGCGCAAATAGATGGGAGGCTAGGGGGGCTTAGCTCCCCCAAAAGTATTTTAAGCCCCCCCCCCAAAAAAAATTGTATGATATTTGAATAGGTATATATAAAAATATTTATGGTGTAACAATGAATATTACTTTATGATATTGTATAATACCATATGAATCAATAATTAATTGAAAAATTACTAATAAACACAATATTTTTCCTATGTTTTATTAATCTACGTTGAAATACAAATTGTATTTCAATGTTTTTTTTTATATTATAATCCTTGATCCTTAATTACGTTTTCATTATATAGATGTACGATAAATAAGCGTTGGTAAAATAGGTACATCATACCATATTATTATATGCTTCAGGAGATATTTTATACGACTATACGTCTTCTCAAAATGAATAAAAAATTATTAGCCCCTCCCCTCCAAATTTTTCATCCTATTTGCTCCTATAAATATCACGTACAAAATAGAACGAATCAACAAGTAGATTGCTAAATTTAATATTTGACAAGATTTATGCTTTGTCGAAAATAAAATTAAATATTTCAATCAATATTTACACACAGATTTTTACATAGGTATAAATTCAATAAACTAGAAAAGCTTTTTTTTTTATTTTATCCAAAAAGATTCTTAACTAAACAATTTATCTAAATGAAATCTAAAAGACGGATAAATATTCATATCTGGATAAACTCAACACTGATTGTTAGTCCATTGGCGCAACTTGCAAAAAATGTTTTTTTATTTTTTTTTTTTTTTTGGGGGGGGGGGGCTAATATGTATTTTTGATTGATTTCGCCCCTAAAAAAAGTATTATCCTTAAGTAATTCTCAAAATTTCTAGGGGGGGGGGTTATGAGTAGTTTTGAGGGGGCTTATTTGTCGACTCACCCTCCGGTGCTCCGATCGCGGATCAACGAGCAAAACCACTCGTGAAATCCTAATTTCCCCCCGCCATCCCACACTCGAACCTTTTGCGTTCGCCGCAGTGTGTCGAGAGGTTTTTATCATCGCGTATGTTACAATATTATGGCGTAAGTAATTTTATTTCCGATTGGGGCAAATAAAAAAGAACACACATGTATGATAATAATAATAATAATAATAATAATAATAATGGTAAACAATACAACGGAGGAGCGCACAATGGAAAGAGAGCTGTCTGCGCGCGTCCATTGTGTCGGAAGATTATAAACCCGGGGGCCCCGTGGAACAATAGACTCCGAGAACACATCTACATAATAATAATAATAATAATATTACAGTACATTTTTTATTCTGTTATGACCGAACATGTTTGCACGCCACACGTACAACTACTACACACTGCGGTGTACTGCTGCATTGATACACACGCGCAGCGACCGAAATGATATTTGTATTTTATCCAGTTGACTTTATCAAATCCACCTGCACCGGAATAAAAACAAAAAAAAAACGTGTGTACATCGCTCCTCGTCGGTGTGTTCTTCGCACGTCGGGTGGGATCCCGTTGTCGAGTGTATTGAATTCTAAAGAAACGATCAACCGTTTCTTCGATTAAACGATTCTGAACGAGGGAAGTTAATAATATAAGAAATAAATGAGAAAAAAAAATGTCCGAGATTTTTTTTTCACATTTTCAACATTTTCTAGCGCCAAAATCTTTCTCGTATTATTTTCTGTCTATGTTTAAATTTTCATATAATTCGGATCAAAAAATGATGGTTTCCGAGTCATTTTTATCAAATTTTGGGTAGTTGTTACAAAAAAAAAAATTGAAGAATTGAGAAACTCAAAAAATGACCTCTCTAAAGTACCATCTACGAAAAGGCATATACGAAAAGTTGTACACAGAAAAAAAATAATAAACATCATTGTAAAAACACTATAGCTTCTTCACTTCGTTCAGAATCTAAAATTAGGTTTAAAGTTAGGTTATTTAACGAGTTACTTTTAATTTTTAAATGTTATTTCAAAATTAACGAGTTACATTTGTTTCCACAGTATGAGGTAACTTATCAATAGACTTAGGACTCGTATGTAACAAAAAAAATTGTACAAAAATCTAAGTTTAAGAAAAATAAAATTGTTTTTGGATTTTAGTTCCATACAGCATAAATCAAATTTATGACAAGCGTAGCTTTGTTTTAGAACCATTGTAAAAATATTAAACGCCTAGAAAATCCGAAGTATTTATCAGTTACTTTTTGTAGTCACAAAATATTAATTTTCGTTCAATTTCAAAAAAAATAGGTCTGAACAAAATATTTTTATCTAGAAAAAAAAAAACCAAAAACATTAAGTATATATTTTTAAAAATAAAGACAGTAAGACGCGTCTAGTGTATTAGGAATCATAATCTTTATTTCTGATATTAATTTGCATAAAATTTATGTAAGTACATATTTTTTAATTGGTATTTTACATTTCCACGCATTGGATTTCAACGTTTTATAGAATATTACTACTTAGTCATCATATAATTTTCATACCTACTCAATTTTGGCATTATTTACAAAATTCCGAATCCAATACTTTGCCAGTTAAACGTATACTTTTGTCAATGTATCTATTTGTAACTCAATTAAATTGTCTAATAATCTATTAATTAATTAATTTGTGAATTAATTAAATCCGTTTAACATTTTAGCTAATTAAAACATAATTTGAGTAGCTCATGACTTTACACTCTTAATTCATATTCGTTTTGATTAACATAACTAGATCAGAGGAAAAAAAAATCATTTGCCAAGTCTGCTCAGCCACTTTTTGACATCATACTCGGCTTCAAACATGTCATTTTTCGAAATTCTCATTTGTTTTTCCAGAATTTGAGAAAAACTACCCGAAATTTCACAAAAAAGACTCGGAATCTGTCATTGATTTTAATTCAACCTTTATGAAAATTTAAACATAGATAGATAATTGCATGAGAAATATTTTGGATCGAGGAAATGTTTTGAAAATATGAAAACAAAAATTTTGAACATTTTTTTTTCTGACTGATTAACTAATTAACTGAGAAATGAAAAAAAAAATGTTATCAATATTTATATTAATATTTTATATTTTATAAAATATATATTATAGGTATTTTATATAATAAGTAGTCGTAAAGATAAGATTAAAAAGAATTCAATGTTATACTACTTAATATTTTAAACATATGTTATTATTAGAGTACGGATTTTAAAGTAATAAAAACTAAAAAAAAAGCACTTAAAATAAAACAGTAAAGCTCAAAAAATCTTCCAAAAAACCTTTTAAAAAAATCATTAAAAATGTAGTTTTTAATAGAAAAATATACATATTAATTACGAAAAACGTATTATAATTATTATTAATATTATTTATTAGTTTATTATAAATTATAAAAAAAAAAATCATGACGTTGCTCTTTTTCTTTCACACGTTGTCTGTAAATTATATTTATTCTTTTTAAGATAACTAGTTTATCGAACTTTGTTAAAAAAAAAAATTGTTACAAAATGATTAACCTATATCATCGGAGTCGCATTGAGCAATTAAATTTATTTTTAAGTTTTCAAAAAAAAAAATCTCTTTAAACTGAATTAATTTTTCTAATACGTGTGTTCGTTTAGAACACATTTTGAAAAAATGTCACTTATAAGCCAAAAAAAAGTGCTCAAAGTATCTCAAAAAGCATTAAAATTCAAAAAAAAAAAAAGCAAAATAAAATGTAGCGAATTTTTATTCTTAAGTGGTATAAAAAGAATTTATAGCTGACGTACCTTCGTTTTAAAGAGATAGAAAAAAAAAAAAAAAAAAACAAATGCTTTCAAAATCCGCATTCTAGTTATTATCATTTAATTTTTTTTTTTGACAACGTCGTCTTTTGTTCACCTACCACCGGAGTCATAATATGTATTCGCGAGTTTATCGACTGTTATTTATTTATTTTTTTCGTTTTTATTAATAGATAAATGATCCGTACCAGACAGAGTTCAACGATCTAATGGTTTTGATATCTCTCAACAAGTCATTTTGTTTATTATGTGACTGTTGGGTCTCGACCGGAGCTTGTTGTCAACCGTACGTTGTTTATCGACTCGACATCCTGTACTATGGGATAATTTGTGCTCGATTAAATTTTCGATATTGTTTAAAAAAAAAAAACAAGAGACGATTTTATTCTGACACATAGACATATTAATATAATTTGCATAAATGATTAAATAATAATAATAATAATGTGTAATATAAATGATACAAGCGAACAGTAGTTTAAAAAAAAAAAAACATATATTCATATCAATATAATATAAATAGGCGTCCACTTTCAATAACCAGCTAAAAGATAATTTTTTCAATAATGGATTTTTGAGAACAGAAAATTGTGTTTAATATCAAAACCAGCCATCTAACGGGGTTTATTTCAAATCAAACCATAATAATATTAAACCCATGTTTTTATCTGCTCTGGTAATAGTACTCAATTTTTTTCAGTTTTCATGAAATTAAATATTAACTATTATAAGATTCTATTTGGTTATTATTTTTTTTTTTTTTTACTATTAGGTAATAATTATATACATAAAATTCATAAAAATATTTTGTATTTCTTAAATTTTCCAGTGTTTGTTTCAAAATCACGTACCTAACTCATAAAGTCAATTTTAAAACCAGCCATAAGCGAAAAAAAAAATAATAATAAATTGTTGGTTTCAAAAACAGTCATATTATGCTTAAATTCACAACAAAACCAACCATTTCAAAACTATACATTTATTTTTACTAAATATATTTTCACATACAATATGACGTGTACCATTCAAAGCTTTGATTTCATATTTATTATAAAATTATAGTTATTTTCGTTTTGTGTTGTTTCTAAAAAATTTCGAAAATTGCTTATAGCTGGTTTTTGAAACTAGACGCCTCATACATGGTATACTATCGTTATTGTGAATTATATTTTAATATTATTACAATATATTATTATATAGAGTGACCATACGTCCTGTTTTATACAGGATTGTCCTTTATTTCGGCTCTGTGTCCTGTTGTCCTGACAAACTTCTCTCAGGACGCTTTTTGTTCCGTAATTTCAAGCACGCCCCATATTAATCCCGTTTTTTGACTTACTATTGATTTAAAATTTTTGAAATGAAATTATTGAATAAAATAATATAAGGATCTAGAAAACTTTATTGGATACCATTAGATTAATTATAATCGTAAAACGAATTAACAAGTTTTTTTAGAAAGTCAAGTATACTATATGCATGAATAAAGGATTCGAAGAAATTTCAAAAAGTATCAATTTTAATTTCATTGTGTTATTTTATGTTTTTCAAAATAATAATTTTGTTTTTAAATTTAATCTATAATAGGTAGTTTAAAAATTATACTTTTGTCACGATTCAAAAACATATATATATATATATATATGTAATAAATACTTATTTATTTAAAAATATTATTAAAAATATTTTTGTCCTGTATTTTATTTTCTTAAATATGGTCATTCTATTATAATAAATCTTTATACCTACGTCGTCGTCGCCGATTCCCATGGAAAACGCATTAGGTATTTATTGTACTTACATTATATTATACTTTATGATGATGTAAATCGTGTGCACGTCGCTTATGTATATTAATATTAATTGGTAACATTTATTTTTTATTTCGATTCTACAAAAACAACAGGAAATACTATACAATATTATAATATCCTTAATTGAAAACGTGTTTTTTTTTTTTTTGGTTAATTTTTTAGGCGCACACGAATAATATAATATGACTACGTTTTAAATGTCACGTTTCGTTATAGGTCATTAGCTATATAATAATAATAATAATAATAATAATATAATATACAGGAAAACGGAAAAAAGAAAACAACATTTTTAAATAAAATTATTATCATCCTTGCATTTCGACGACGAATTTACTATGGTAAATACGTAATTACTTAATTATTACAAAATTAAACAAAATAAAACAGAGTCGAATGGGTTTTTTAGTTTTTTTAGAGTTTTATTTTAGAAAAAAAAAAATACATATTATATATAATAAAACTATAAACAACGATTTGCTTTTAAGATATAATACCACTGGTTTCCCTCGCGTAGACCGGATAATTTATTCGCTAAAATATAATAATAATAATCACAGTGACTTTTACGGTTTATTTTTTTTTTATTGTTTTGTACTCACATACATAATGAACTAGACGTGTATTATAAAATGTATTATATACCTAATGCGTTATTTTCGGGGCTATAAAATGAGAATTCACTACACGAGATCGTTAAAATATAATATAAACTAAACCGTGTAATTGAAATATTATAAATATTCAGTACGACTGCTCGAATGAAGGTGGTCGGACCGCGCG
The DNA here is from genome assembly GCA_025469315.1 of Stegophylla sp. TES_Ste_2020. Classification (NCBI taxonomy): domain Eukaryota; kingdom Metazoa; phylum Arthropoda; class Insecta; order Hemiptera; family Aphididae; genus Stegophylla; species Stegophylla sp. TES_Ste_2020. The sequence continues at coordinate 3,112 of JAIPRM010012223.1, read as the reverse complement.
AGCAATAAAAAAAAAAATAAATAAATAAATAATTATTTTTTGGAAAACATAATATATGAACGAAAATATTATCAAAACCGCGTGAAATGTCACCACATAATAAAAATTATTATGTGTCGTGTGAAATCGAAACGTTTTAAGTATAGCAATGGGCACTTTCGAATAGTTTATACTATCGAATTACAGTTCGATAGTTCAAGGAAACTATCGAATACTAATCGATAGTTCAAGAAAACTATCGATAGTTCAAAAAAATTATCGAATGCTATTCGATAGTTCAAGAAATCTATCGAATGCTGTTCGAATATATTTTACATGATCGGACAGCAGATTTTCCAATTTAAACTATCGAATAGATTGAAAAACTATCGAATAATTTTTTAATAGTTTTTACTATCGAATAGTTCGAATAGTATTTACTGTTGAATGGTTCGAAAGAATGTTATGGTTTTATAAATATGAATAAGTTATAAACCTAAGTAACATAACTGATAACGTTTAGGAGTAAATTAACAATAATTGATAACTGGAGAAAGACTTTTCGAATGGTTCGAATTGTAAAACTATCGATAGTTCGAATAGTGATACTATCGATAGTTCGAATAGTGATACTATCGAATAGTCCACTATCGAATATTTTGAATAGTAAAACTATCGAACAATTGGAATGGTGATACTCTATCGAATGACTATCGAATAGTTCGATAGTGCCCATCACTAGAGTTTTAACTGTCACTTTTGTTTAACCTTTCTCGTTCGGTTAGATGTAATTTTCTTAAATATTCGATTGATAACATTGTATTGTAATATTTTCTTTAATATATGTATATATATATATATATATATATTGATTTTTTTATAATATATAAAATCAAGTAACTATTCTACTTTATCGTTTTATTTAAACTGACAAAGACATTTAGTCTTTAAATTCGAATAATAATCGACTTATAAAACACATTTTGATTATTATTCAGTAGATTATACCGAATAAGACACTCTAATAACAAGACGATTACCATGGAACAAAAATAATCGCTTGGGAGAAAGATATCAACACATTCCTCTTTTTACACATTTTCGATATTATAACGACATAAACCACACTTGTAGTGTTAAAACTCTTATCGTTTAAGATATCACGGCAATGAACATACATATTATTATTATGTTTTTACCTCCAAAAAAAAAATGAACGCTTTTAATATGTCTGGGTTTTTAAAATACCACGTGGTAGCTCTAAAAAAGACGGTAAGGTCAAACGTAGCAAATGACTCGTCCAATAATATTGCACTTTTTGATCAAAAAAAAGTTTTAAAGGCTTTTTTGTCAAATTTTGAAAAAACTATTGAGAATTTCAAAAAATGATCATCAAAAGTACCATTTAAAGCGAAATTGACATCAAAAAAATTCCAATTAAAATTATCTAAGCTTTATTAGGTTATATCCAATGAAATTTTTAATTCTTGTTGATGCCTATCAGCTGGTAATTTAAGACAACCTTTTTCACATAAATTTCTATAAAACCTAAAAATATCCACTCATAATGTTTAAATAATGTTTAAGGGCATTTTGTCAGATTTTTCCCAAATTTCAGAAAAACTATTGAGAAATTCTAAAAACAATCTCTCAAAAAATTACCCTACTAAAAAAAGTTCTGATTTAATAACTTATCGGTCGGAATTTCGCACATATATTTCTAATTGAAATCATTTACAAAAAAATTAATTAATTAATTAATAAATAACATTTTCAAAATATTAACGTCTTTGGTCCGCTAAAAATCTAAATTGCTACAATTTTTACTACCAGTATCAACTTTTTTTTTATCTAAAAACATGAATTAACCGTAAATAACGAGTGGTAGAACCTTAACTTTTTTAGATTCTGAACGAAGTGAAGAAGCTAGTGTTTTTACAATGATAGTTATTTATTTTTTCTGTGTACAACTTTTCGTATGGAAATACATGTCCAAAAGTTTCGATCAGTAACTTTTTGAAACCGGATTTGCCTCTAGACGGTCATTTTTTGATTTTCTCAATTCTTCAATTTTTTTTTTTTTATTTTGGAAAAAACTACCCAAGTTTTGACAAAAACGACTTTAAAATTTAAACATAGATAGAAAACAATATAAGAAAGATTTTGGCGCAAGAAAATTTTGAAAATGTAAAAAAAAATTTTGGACATTTTTCTAACATTTTTTTTTTTTTTATATTATTAACTTTCTTCGTTCAAAATCGTTTTATTGAAGAAATGATTTTTCGCTTCTTTAAAATTCAATACACCCGTCAAGAAAATCCCACCCGTCGTGCTAAGAACACCCCGACGAGCTAACACGACACACTTTTTTTTTTTTTTACCTAAACCGGAACCTGAATCGAAAAATTTAATCATAATAATTATCCCACGTTATAAATTATATTTAAATAATTTTTCCGGTTCAACTCGAGTGTCGTACGATTGCCGGCGGAAGCTGTTTATCGCGTGGCTTCGTGTTGATAAATAAAATATATTTCAATAATATTCTTGTCCACACAGCACGATACACGTGTTTGTAGCGCGACATTAATATTAAAATTAAAAAAAAATGTAATTTCAATCGTATTCGACAGATATATAAAAAGCCGGACATACTTCGCACGATGGGTATACTTCGCACGACGGGTGGTATTTTTTCTTGACGGGCGTATTAAATTTTAAAGAAACGATAAATCATTTCTTCAGTAAAACGATTCTGAACGAAGGAAGTTAATAATATAAAAAAAAAAAAATGTCCAAAATTTTTTTTCACATTTTCAAAATTTTCATGCGCCAAAATCTTTTTTATAGGATTTTCTACCTATGTTTAAATTTTCATCAAATTCTGATCGAAAAATGATGGTTTTCGAGTCGTTTTTGTCAAATTTTGGGTAGTTTTTTCCAAAAAAAACATTGAAGAATTGAGAAATTCAACTTTAAAGTACAATCTAGAGGCGAATCGGGTTTCAAAAAGTTATTGATCGAAACTTTTGGACAAGTATTTCTATACGAAATGTTGTTCACAGAAAGAAAAAAAAAGAAAGAAAAAAAAAATAAACATCATTGTAAAAACATTAGCTTCTTCACTTCGTTC
>JAIPRM010012222.1:0-12261 GCA_025469315.1 Stegophylla sp. TES_Ste_2020 | reverse complement strand
ACGGTTTGTTTGAAAGTTGCTAAGTTAGTAATGGTTGATCGTTTTGTAAAAAAACCATGTTGCTCCTTGATAATGATGTTTTTTAATATAGGGTAAAGTTTGTCATTAATTATTTTTGTGGATAATTTAGGAATTTGATATTTTGAAAATAGGTCGAGAATTTTAAAACAGATGAACGATCTCCTTTTTTAAACAGCGCGGAAATATAAACTATTTTAAAATTAGACGGAAAAGTTCCTGATGATGACGATTGTTCGAATGAGTAGTGAATTGGACATGATAATACAAAACGGCAATTATAAAGAAATTTTGGAGATATGTTATCTGGACCTGGACATAAATTAATATTTAAATTTTCAAGTACATTAAATACATCCATTAGACTCATTAGAGAAATGTGAATATTGAAAATGTTAGATATTGCTTTTGGAAAGTTATGTGTGGAATTTGGATTTGATAAAGGCGATGTGTAAACACTCGAAAAATATTTTTTAAACATATTTACTATGGATTGTCCATCTTTTGCCTCCTCGTTATTAAAATTCATTAAATTAGGGAGGTTTTTTTTAGGTTTTTTATTGTTAAAAAATTTCCAAAAGTATTTTGGATTTGATTTAATAGAATTTTGTACATTTTTTATGTATGTAGAATAGTCTTTGTTTCTTAAATTTTTACACTTTGTTCTTAAAATTGAGAATTTTATAAAATTAGAATGAGATTTTGAATGCTTAAAATTATAATGCGCTTCTTTCTTTTGATTAATTAGTGATTTTAACTCTTTGCTAAACCATATTGGATATGAATAGTAGCGTTTAATAAATGTTGGTACAAAGCTATCAATTATGTTAGATAATATCGAATAAAAAATTGAGATATTAGATTCTATATTATTTTTAAAAAATATATCAATCCAATTAATCGATGCCAGATAAGAGTGTATTTGATAATAATTGGCTATTCCCCAATTATGTACAATTTCATTATACTTAAGATCTTTTACTTCTTTAAGTGAAATGTCACAATTTATTTCTAGAGGAGGGTGATATGAGTCAACATTTACTACAGGAAATTTATTTAACATTACATTTATGGAATTATTGTTTGACATAACATAGTCGAGAATATCATTTTTTGAGTTAGTAATATTATTGAAATGGAACATATTTAAGAAAGATATATTATCATTAAAGAATTTTTTTGAATTTGCCGAAGGGATATTAAAATCACCAAGTAAAATAAAATCCGAGTTGGGATAATTATAATATATATCGTTAATTACATTAAAATATTTTGTATATGTATCTAAAGATGCTTTATTAGGAATTTAAACAGAGCTTATAATAACGTTTTTGTAGTTGAATTTTATCATAACATTAACAATTTCTAATGTATTATCCGGTATATTAATACAACGAGAAGGTAGTTTGTTATCAACAGCGATAAGCACTCCACCACCTCTGGTAAGATTGCTGTTTTCAGTATTTCTATCATGTCGAAAAATATTATATTCTTTTAAACCTAATTCTGAATTATTTACATTGTTTGATAAACATGTTTCAATAAAAGCATAAATGTTGAAACAAGATAATGGAATGCGAGAGTTTAACATATGTGTTTTAGTATTTAGTCCACGTACATTTTGGTAATAGATTGAAATAGTAAACGGATTTATTTTTATAAGTTTTTTGGTTTTATAATTTGTGGATTGCCTTTTATGTACTTAATTATAATGTCAGTTTCACCTTTTTTGCGACGAAATTTAAGTTCTTTTCGAAGTAGTACCATTTGTTCTCGTTGTCTAATTGTTCGATCTGAAGTGAAGCGTAGGTCTTTGAAATCCGGAGAATGACGTAATTTGGACTGTGCTCGTAGTGTTTCAAAAATATTTTTTGTATTTGCGAGAGTTATTTTCAACGGGCGTGTTCTATTTGAAGGTTTGCCTAGACGGCTAAAATTGATAGGGTTAAAATCTATCTTCATTGCATTGAATATAAGTTTTAAACGGTCGCCATCGGATGTAGAGTTTTCTGAGCTATCCAAATTCTCTGGTAAATTATACAAAATTATATTTTGAGCTCTTGATTGTCTATCGGCTAATTCATTTAATATATTTAACTCTGATATTTGATGATTCAAAGTAGTTTTTTCGAATTCTAGTACTTTATTTTCAATTTTTTCAATTTTTGTTTTTAAAAGAGAGTTCTCAGTTGATAGTTTAGTTATTTCAGTAGATGCATCATCAAAACGTTTGTTAAAACTTTTTAATGTTTTATTTTGTTCATTTACTGTAGAAATCAATTTATTTTGTGTATTTTTTACTTCATTCGATGATTTTATTATAGAATCCAATTGTTCCTGCATTGATAGAGACATATTAAAGTGACAAAAATAGAAAAATAACGCGATATCACTAATGAGGTAGTATAAGTATTATGATTACGCACTGCACACTGTATGACTGCTGATACGAGACTGATATGGCAACAATAATACGGTAATATTTAAAATACAAACACATTGTTGTTGTCATTACAATAAAATGAAATAAAATTTATAAGTGATATTAATAACAGTACATTAGTCAAATCTAAATATCCATGTCCAATGCTCTTATCCGTTCAAGTGCTTCCTTTGTAACTTCATTAAATACCATTAAATCCTGACCTCGAACCTTCCATTCGGGCATTCGTCTGTAATAAATGTTTAATAGTCTGGCTGCCCTTTAATTTCCGCTTGTGAACATCGTATGTCCACATCTCCCGTGTGTCCAGTTCTTAATCGGTTAAGAATTACCCATTGTTGTCGTGGAAGTTCGAATCCTTTAACTTGTTGTGCATCATTTCCTTATCGAATTTCTATGTAATATTTTATTACCCAGCCATTCCTCCTGCAGAACTGCTACTGTTTTAGTTCTCTGGCCTTGATTCATGTTGGTTTCCTTGACTTTAATCTTTTCTTCCTGGCACATTCCCTAAGTATTTGTAGAGGTTTGAGTTTTTGACATTTTGTTGGCATCATGTCTTAATAAAATATAGTCCCACTAATGTTTCACTTGTTCTGATTTCTGGCGGTGCGATATTTGAAAGAAATGACATCAATGGTATCGATGTTTATTGTACTACTCCACTTCGTCACCACATGACACTGTTTAAATGATATGTTAACTCCCCTAAATTTAGATAAATTCCCATAAAAATGAAAATTCTTATCTTTTTTTTTCTTATCAAATAGTTGCTACTCCCCTAAAATTTATTTTGCTACCATATTACTTTTATGTAAACTCCCCTAAAGAGGTTTCGTTATGTCAACTACTAATTGTCAAGCCAAACGCTAGTTACTTTGGAGTTGATAAAAATCTAATACCTTTTTTAGGGGTGTTTACATATAAATAATTTGTAGCAAAATAATTTTTAGGGGAGTTTACATCAAAGTAATATAGTAGCAAAATAATTTTTAGGGGAGTTTACTATCGGGGAAATTTACAGTATTTCATTTATGGGAGTTTATAATCTCTCGTTTAAATGCATATCCAACTTTCCTGAGTAAGCGCTATTCAACCGGACAGGAGCTTCAAATTCCGCTGTAGAATACACTAACCCAGATTGTTGCCGTTTTCAGAGTAGTAGCATCTGCCCCCCCCCCATCCAGTTTTAGCTAGTTTCTGCATTAGGTTCAGTCTCGTTTTAAGTTTTTTCTATAGCTTCTCAATACGCGGTCCCCAAATGTCAACGATCGATCCAATTTTACTGCTAAATATTTTAATGTAAAGTTATAGTTTACTTTTACTCCCTTCAACTGGACACCGAGTTCCCTGTTTGCTTCTTTATTATTAAGATGAAATCCTCTCACTTCCGTCTTATCTGGATTTGGTCTTAGTCGCCATTTGTAGAACTATCTCTCCGAGATGCTGGATATGACGAGAATGTTATTTTTCAACATAGCTAGAGAGTCAAAACAAAAATCGAAATTTGGTAAATCATTACAGTGTTTCAAAAGTCGGTTTTTCCGGACTGTTTGCAATTAACTTACTAGAGTACTGAAGAACATGAAAGGGAGGATTGTTTCTCGAATTAAAGGCAGAAACTCTAAAATTAATTTTTCGCAAAAACTCAGGACAAATTAATAGCCCAGAAATTATTTTGTAAATGAAAGCTACATCATTGTATAAACGTCTAGACGTTCTAGACCAAGTTCTAAAGCAATAGCGTCTAAACCCATATCAACCTTACCTAACTTTTAAAACTATAATTCTCAAAAAACGCCTTTGTATTCTGTCGAGTTTACAATTAAATTAATTTTTTCAGGATTCCAGACAACTGAAGAGAACTCTAAAATTGAACGGACAAGGGAGTCAAATCAAAGCAATTGCGTTTGATAAACCCTATAACACGTAATGCTTTACTAGCTTTACTATATATATTTTATATATATATATATATATATATATAGTAAAGGGCATTAATAGTTTAGCCAGAAGACATTAACACACCCAAATCAACTTATGTTAGGTGTGTAACTTATAATAAAACCATTATTCGTATAAGGAAAAATAGGTTTATTTTTTTTGACATGTGAAAGAAATACATTTGCATTTATCAATATTTAATGAGAGACTATTTTTGAGACACCATACTGAAAATATATCAAGTCCATATTGAAGCTGAATATTGAGGCGTTTGTAGAGTTTATAGGTAAATACATTTTTAAGTCGTCAGCAAATAACAGATATTTGCATGATTTAAATATAACATCAACATCATCAATAAATAGCAGGAATAATAGGAGAAATAAATGGCCACCTTGAGATACGCCAGAAATAGCTAACTTACTATTGGACAAAAACCCATCGATCATGACTCTAAAAGATCTATTTGATGAATACGAGGAAAACCATGACAATAATGGATCCGTAATACCCATAGGCGCAATTAGATGGGAGCTTGAGGAGGCCAAGCCCCCTCAAAAGTACTCATAGCCCCCCAGAAATTTTGAGAATTACATAAGGTTAATACTTTTTCGGGGGGCTAAATTAATCAGATAAACATATTAGCCTCCCAAAAATGTTTTCCAATAGTCCTAATATCTATATATAGTAATAATGATATATTATTACTAATATGTACTATATATATATACTGTACTATATTATTTATTACATAAAAACTAACAATAAATGAGAAATTTCCGAAATTTTCAAAATGTTGTACTCGACTCAGAATTATTCAAATATTTTTGAAATTTTTATGAAATGTTTTTCTAACTATTTTTAGTGGTTGGTGGAACTTTCAAGTCCCTAGCTGCATTATTTTGGAAGTTATGTCAAAAAGTAATTTTAATTTATACGGAAATTCCGGTAATTGCATAATTTGTCAACTTCTTGACAGTTTTTCCTCGTTTTTGGAAAAAATATTGAGTAATTTAAAAAACGATCCCTTCAGAGTATCATTTGTGTACGATTCCGGTTCTATAGAGATATTGATCGAAACTTTTGGTCAAGTATTTCTATACGAAAAAGGGTTCACAGAAAGAGAGAAAAAAAAAATAAAAAAAATAAACATCATTGTAAAAACATAAGATTCTTCACTTCGTTCAGAATTTAAAAATCATATTATAGATATTATTTAAGTTAAAAAATTGTGCGTGTTATGTTATTTTACCTTTTTTTAGATAACAATATATTATTAAAAAAATGAAATATTTTTAAAAGTTTAGAGAAACATAAATATACAGATTTAAAATTTTATTGCTTGTTATAAATTTTAATTTTTTCATATATTCTTGAGTTAATTAGAAATAAATGGGCTAATACGGTGAAGCGAGAAATTAACACGTATTCGTATAAAAATACTTGTCCAATTGTTTCAACCAACAACTTTTTGAAACCTGATTTGTGAGGTCATTTTTTGAAATTCTCAAAATTTGGGAAAATTTACCCGGAATTTGACAAAAGACACTCGGAGACTATATATTTTTTTAATTCAAACTTTATGAAAATTTAAAAATAGATAGACAATAACATGAGAAATAATTCCGGAACAAGAAAATTTTGAAAACGTAATAATACGTTTTTTCTCTTTGAAAATGTGTGTTTTCTAAAATTGTCTTTTTTTCTTCTGCTGTACTTATTGGACGAGAAAAAATAAAATAAATTAATGCGCAATTTGAAGTAAATCTCAATAGTAATACTAATATCCTCGGGTCAGATACCCACGGTGGGTGTGTTGAAAATGACGACTATTATTGTTTTTTATATTATTGACATATTATATAATTTTACTCTGGAAGGTAGTGTTATTGAAGAAATGATTTATTGTTTCTTTAAAATTCAACACGCCTACCAAGAGTACCATCTGACCACCTGAGGAGTGAAGAATACCCACAATGCGAGTAAATGTCCTATTATTAGATTCTGAACGAAATGAAGAAACTAGTGTTTTTACAATGATGTTTATTTATTTTTTATTTTCTTTGTACAACTTTTCGTATAGAAATACTTGTCCAAAAGTTTCGATCAATAACTTTTTGAAACCGGATTTGCCTCTAGATTGTACTTTAGAGAGGCCATTTATAGTATTTCTCAATTCTTAAATTTTTTTTTTTTGGAAAAACTATCCAAAATTTGACAAAAACGACTCGGAAACTATTATTTTTTGATCCGAATTTTATGAAAATTAAAACATAGATAGAAAATCATATAAGAAAGATTTTGATGCAAGAAAATTTTGAAAATGTGAAAAAAAAATTTTGGACATTTTTTTTCTTATTAATTTTTTATATTATTAACTTTCCTCGTTCAGAATCGTTTTATTGAAGAAATGATTTATCGTTTCTTTTTAAATTAAATACACCCGTCAAGAAAATCCCACCCATCGTGCGAAGTATGTCCGGTTTTTTTTTTTTTTTCCACTGAACTAATTGACAAGCTTATCCATTATGTATAAACGATGTGTGAACACATATTGCTCCTGAAGTCTGACTGTACAGTCAGTAATCCAATATTGTCCGACGATAATAAGACAAAGACGACTACTGAGGGGAATGGTCTACTGAAGGTCGGAATAACGCTAATTTTATACACTGACCCGATTCGAACGCGTAATCTTTTACACCACTCGGATCCACGACGATGATTCGGCCGCATAATTTAGTATACACCCGTTGTTGTACCCTACGAGTCGTGCGCGATTTTGAACGGTAATAATTATTTTCGGACCCCCAAATGGGATGCTGTCGAATGTATGTGAAACCTATTGTGTGAAACCTCTGGCAATAGCGGTCGCTCTCGGTCGTCGACGTTTATAGCGTCCGCTTTTTAAAGGCATCCGTCGTTTAACTGTAGCTGTTGTGCATTATTATAATGTGAATTTGGATTTTGTGGACCGATAAAATTACTTATATATATATATATATATATATAAAGGGGGTAAAGTAATTCTGAACGAAAGAAGTTAATAATAAAAAGAACAATACAATATACGTACTTGTCATTTTCAACACACCCACCAAGGGTATCTGACATGAAGAGTGAAAAATATCCGTGGTGCGAAATGTATGTCTGGCATGTTTCTTGTCTATACTTTATTTTACTTATTTTTATCTAATTTATATAAAAGGAAAATAATTAAATAAAAAAAAAAAAAAAATTAGAAAAATGTCCAACCTTTTTTTTCCACATTTTCAAAATTTTCTTGCGCCAAAATGTTTCTCGTATTATTCTCTATGTTTAAATTTTCATAACATGGTTTCCAAGTATTTTTCGTCAAATTATTGGTAGTTTAAAAAAAAAAAAAAATTGAGAATTGAGAAATTCAAAAAAAACCTCTTTGAAGTACCAACTAAAGGCAAATCAGCAAAAGTAGCAGATCGATACTTTTGAAAACCCCAAAAAACCCAAAAACCCGTTGGGTCGAATATGATGTCATGTAACTGAACAGTATTATCAAGTTTTTCCTAAAATAACCCAACTGGATTTTTTCTCGTATTTTGAATGCATCGTTTTTCAACTCTTCCATAATGGAATAACAAGTAACACCCCGATTTTTTTTTTTTTTTTTTGGTTAGGTTTTTTCATTTGTGGTTGAACTTCTCGACTGATTTTATTGAATTTATTTTTGTATAATTGGTAGGTATGAGAAAAGGATGTGAAGTATATTTCACCCCCCCTCCCCAATCCCTAGCACCGATCGCAATTTTAGTATTTTTGTATGAATGAATCAACGCACAGCCAAAACAAACCTGCCAATTATCTTGATATTTTCAAGGTATTTTGAAAATTCAACCCCTAAAGGAATTAAATGGGATAAAATCACTTAGCTGAAACCACTTGGCCTATTATGAAATTTAGTCATTAGTTCTGTTTAATGATTTAGATACTTAATAAGAAAAAATTTTACAAAATTCAACCCCTAAAGGGATTAAAAGGGTAAAAGTGAGATATTTTATTTTTAATATTTGGAAATATAACTTAAACACTAAATGTTACATAAATAATGAAATATCAGTTACTTATTTATCCAAAATTCAATGCCTATGGTGGTTAAAAACAGTAAAAATTGTGAAGCTACAAATACAATAATTAGTTGAAAAAAAGCCGGACATACTTCGCACGACGGGTGGTATTCTCTTGACGGGCTTATTAAATTTTAAAGAAACGATAAATCATTTCTTCAATAAAACGATCCTGAACGAGGATAAATATATTGACCTGTGAGGTCAAGACGTAATGTTTTGTGGCGTGATGGTAACGAAACCGGCTAATGACGCGACAATACCGGAGTTCGATTCCAGCCCGGGCACTCTGAATTTTTTGCATTTTTTTTTTTTTTTTTTCTTATATTTAATAACTTCCTTCGTTCAGAATCGTTTTTTTATCGAAGAAGAAATGATTTTACGGTTCTTTAAAATTCAATACACACCCGTCATGAGAATCCCACTCGACGTGCGAAGAACACAATTTTTTTTTTCCACGTAAAATTAAAATCATCTCTCTCTCTCTCTCTCTCTCTCTCTCTCTCTCTCTATCTCTCTATCTCTTTATCTCGGTCCCTCGCGCCATAGTTCACTATCAAGTCCCGCGTTCCACTAGGAGTTGTAATAATAATAACAATAATAATAATTATGGCTATACGAATAATAATAATAATAATAATATAGCTGTTGTGTTCCACACACACACACACACACACACAGTATCACCCGTTTATTTGACCGACTAAATTACAATATTATTATTATTATTATTATGTACCATTGCGGCGGTCGGACACTGCACTCGAGTCGTGGATCGTGCCGGCGATAAGGCGTTTTACCACAACGTCGTCTCTCCCGCGGTGACTATAAATTACTGATAACGAGAATTCACGATAATATTATTGCGTTCGCTAAACGACTAACCCGGTCGGTCGGTCGACTGACGTGTACGCGACGGCGAATGACGACGTTCCGCCGGAGTAAATGAGACGAAATCCCGTACGCCGGCCATTGTTGTATAATTCAGTGTTTCTCAACCCGGGGGTCGCGACCCCCTTGCAAGGTCGCAAACTAATTATTTATGGTGGCTAACATATAAAAATCAATATAGAATAAAAAATACAAAAGTAATAAATCCGTGGCAAAACGAGTTTAGAATACGCTATCAATGAAGTACAATAATTGATTGTTTGAATCGACTTTAATACTGTTACATATTTGTAAAAAACATCAAAACAAAATGTCACTTTTGATTAAAACTTAAAGCCTTAACCATGTGCGTAACTTGGTGAGGGCCAAAGGGGGCAACTGCCCCTACGGTAAACAATTGGTGGGGGCACTGCCCCCTCTGGCCCCTACTGATTTATATTATTATTATGTTTTATTTACGGGTAAAATAACACGATTACATGAATATATTGATAGTGTTCATAAAATATTAATAAAGAATATTATTTAATGTTTGGTAAAACTTAACAACGAACAATAATAAATACAAATATAAATCGCTTAAAACAATTCAAATAAAATATTTCTTTACATAAGCATTAAAATATCCAATGGAACTGTAATTAATATTAAACAAATATAAAAAACTATTACTTTATTGTTATTAACATTGCTAATTAACAATGTTATTCTTATAAAATAATGATGAAATAATGTATGCCTAGATGGGGCTAGACTTTGCAGTTCCTATGGGTGCGTCTCGCTTTTGGGCGTATTTTGATTACTGAAAAATAGTCCTTGGACGTATAAATACAAGAATTTATTTCATTTTTTCGAGGTGACCACAACTGTTATATGTTCGGTGTAAATTTGAGTTCATAAAACCGAAAATTGTCAACATAAACGTTAAAACACCCCGATTTATTCATTCGCTCTTGGAGGGTAGGATATAGTGAAATATTTACTTTATTTGAATTTTCCCGATGTAAATGCTAATGAGCTTTCGTTAAAAAAAAAAAAAAGAAAATGTTGAAAAAATTCGAGTGTTTTAAGTAACGGTTAACACGTTCGTAAATTCGGCCTCGTCTTATAAGAACATGAGATGCAATGGTTTTATATTTGATAAATGTCGTTTACTATAAAATTTATTTTTCATTTTTATAAAAGTATAAATATTTATTATAGTTCAAAAATAATAATAATTATTACTATTATTATTATTATTATTATATTTAATCGAAATTGTTAGGTATAAAACTTACAGTTTACATATGTCAGAAAATTTCTATTCAAAATAAGTCTAACGAAAAAAGTAGTAAATGTGATAAAATAATTTCATAGAAAAGTGAAAATTTTATTAAAATATGAAAAATGTAAATTCAAATAAGGTAATGAATATGTATTCGTAGAGATTTGAATAAAAAAACGTTTTTGCCCCCACGTGAAAACAGTCCAAGTTACGCCTATGGCCTTAACTAAAGTTAAAATACAATGAGTGTATATTAACTTAGCTGAAACTAAAATATCAAAAAAAACATTTAGTCCATTTTCAACTACTAATATTAATGTGAAATGAAAGTTTCCACTCTGACTATATAAATTACAAATTAAATTGGAAAACTGACTAGAAATTTGTTGAATAAATTTTTTTTTAAACCAAAGATTGACAAAATTATTTCAGATCAATAACAACGACTAACCTAACCAAGCCACAAATTAATTTAAGAATGATTGTAAATATTTGATTTTTTTACACATTATTATAGTGAAGCAAAACGTTTTCTATAGTTTCAAAAACTGTGCAAAATTTATACATTATGTTTCTTTAAAATCATATTTTATTTATTGCATTTATTATTTATTACTATATTGTAATTATTTTACAATATACGTAATCTATACACAAATGTAATAAACATATTTAGGGGTCACTAAAAAGTTTTTAATTCAATTTGGAGGGGGGGGGGTCAACCACACGGTGAAAATGTTGAGAAACACTGTAGTATATTATACGGCGTATAATATACGCGTTCTGGGCGATCCACCCCCCGAGAAACCGTTCGGACGTAACTTTTATTATTAATACTACTTGCGCCGCACTCGGAAAACAACGGTCTCGGTAATGATAATAATAATAATAATAATAATAATGTATTCGTCCGCAAACGAGTAACGACCGGTTTGGCGGCGACCCGGAGAATGGGGGAATAATAATATACGAAATACGGCTTAACGTACGTGACGGACAAAAGAATTTCGCCAAACAATGAGATCGGCCACGCGATCGCTTACCAGCTCACCCCCCCCCTCAGACTGTGGATACGAATCGCGTCGAGCTTTTGAATATTTTCCCCATTACTAGCTGCATGTGTGTGTACGAACCGAAAAATATGTTTTACATCAGCGGTTCCCGACCTTTTTTGTTCTATTCCTCCCCCCCATTGTAATTTTTCAAAAATCTCTCATCTCCACTCGGCGATTTTCAAAAATTTTATCCTCCTAAATCAGGGGGGGTCGGCAACCATAGGTCATAGGAAAGAGGGCCATTTTTTTCGGAAGAATCACAAAACCAAGATGTTTAAGATGTACCTCATCTTCACTTCAACAAGAAGTTTTTACAATGATGTTTATTTATTTATTTTTTTTTTTTCTGTGTACAACTTTTCGTATGGAAATGCTTGTCCAAAAGTTTTGATTAGCAACTTTTTGAAACCGGATTTGCCTCTAGACTTTAAAGAGGTCATTTTTTGAATTTCTCAATTCTTCATTTTTTTTTTTTTTTTTTTTTTAAAAAAAATACCCAAAATTTTTGACAAAAACCACTCGGAATCCATCATTTTTTTA
>JAIPRM010012221.1:0-12263 GCA_025469315.1 Stegophylla sp. TES_Ste_2020 | reverse complement strand
TAATTTTTCGACATATTTTCACCGCGCTTGGAAAAAGTATTGAGAAATTGGAAAAATGACCTCTCTAAAGTACCATCTGGGTATGATTCCGGTTCTTTAGAGATATTGATCGAAACTTTTGGTCCAGAATTTCTATACGAAAAAGTGTTTCCAGAAAGAGAAAAAAGAAAAAAAAAGAAAAAATAAACATCATTGTAAAATCATAAGCTTCTTCACTTCGTTCAGAATCTAAAAGTATGTACTTCGCACCCTTGGGTGTTCTTCGCACGTCGGGCGGGATACTTTTGACAGATGTGTTGAATTTTTAAGAAAGGATAAATCATTTCTTTCATAAAACACTTTTGAACGGAGCTTCAATTAATACACAATCATAATTTTCAGTTTTCATGAATTGAACTTAAATACCGGACTAAAAATTGTTCTGTTTTTTTTTTCCAATCAAACCCTTGTAAAATTTTTAATTCTTTGTCCGGAAGAAATTTTATTTCGTTAAAAAATTCGAAATAAAATTCTCTATTTAGGTATCAAATTCCAAAAAAATCGATCAAACCAATTTCTTTTTATTTACATTAAAGTGTGTAATTTTAGGTAAAACTAACGAATTTCGTCAAAATTCTAATTTCGAACGGTTATAGAGAAAAAAATTGGATTAACATTTTCGAGATTTTTTCAGATCAATTAGACATAATATATTATGTAAGTGAGGTCATAATTAATTTTCAAGTCTTAATATCAAGAA
Organism: Stegophylla sp. TES_Ste_2020; assembly: GCA_025469315.1. NCBI lineage: Eukaryota > Metazoa > Arthropoda > Insecta > Hemiptera > Aphididae > Stegophylla > Stegophylla sp. TES_Ste_2020. The sequence goes on along the minus strand of JAIPRM010012221.1, from coordinate 11,524 downwards.
TCAAAAATTTTATTTCATAAAAACTAACAAAAACGAAAAATTCCCCAAATTTTCAAAATACTATACTTAACTCAAAATTGATCAAATGTTTTTGAAAATTTTTCGTGACCATTTTTAGTTGTTGGTGAAAATTTCAAATTTTCTAGCCGTATAATTTTTGAAGTTATTTTCTATACTACCAAAATTCCGGTAATTGCATATTTTGCCGTTTTTTGTCAATTTTTCATAATTTTGAAAAAAGTATTGAGAAATTTGAAAAATTACCTTTTTAAAGTACCATGTAAGTATTCCGGATAAATAGAGATATTGTACGAAACTTTTTGACAAGTATTTCTACACGAAAAAATGTTTACAGGAAGAAAAAATAAATAAACATCATTATAAAACTATGCTCATAATCTAAAACTTTACAAAGTTTTTATTTAAACAAAATCGGAAAAAATACGAACAAATGTTATCAAGAAATCAATGTTAATTATTTAACAAAACGAATAGTTATAGAAATTCAAAACGTTCACCAACTACTATTAATTAACTACAGTTAAGTGCATACTTGTACGTAATAAAAATTTCAAAATCATTTTACCCATTTTCCGCTAATTATAAATGTTTGAAAATATTGGAAATATTTTGGTTTTCATTAGTTTTTATTTGATTGAATTTTTATCTCTCGGTATTTTATAATTGGTAATGTTATACAAACATACTAATAAGTATGACTAATAGTACCGAAAAAGAATCGAAAACCTTAAATCAATTTTTTTTTATAGCTGTTCAAAGTTAGAATTTGTATTGATGATACTCGTTATTTTTAAGTATAATAATGATTTTTTTTAATTAAAAGTAAAAAAAAACATTTTATTCTTGATCTGAAAAAAAAATTTTTTATCAAAATATTCTTTGTGTGGTTTTCAACATACGTTATATTTTTCATGAACACTCAATATCAGCTCATAATATCAAAAACTTTATATTTTATGAAAAAAAAAAACACGTACTTCGCACCATGTGGTATTCGAGATTTTTTTGGGTCAATTAAATGTTTATGTGAGTGAGGTTATATGACATATTCAAGTTTTAATATCAAGAATTAAATATTTTACGAAATAAAACTCACAAAAAAAGAGAAATTTTCAATATTTTCAAAATTGTTCACCTCATTCAAAATTTATCAAATTAATTTTTTATACAAAAATAATTATTTATTATAAATAATTATATTTTAGGTAAATAATTCACACAACATAAATTTATACAGTAAGATGATTATATATGACTTAATATTAAATGTTTTTTGTATAATAAACTAAGACATTAAAACTAAGAACTGTAAATGACATTTTACATAGTTATATATCACTACCTTTCAGATTTTGAACGGTAGCAAAAAAGTTTATGATTTTATAATGATGTTTAATTTTATTATTATTATTATTATTATTTTGATTCTGAGCGAAGCAAATAAGCTTATGAATTTACAATGATGTTTATCTGTTAATTTATTTTTTCCTCCGTTCTGTGAACACTTTTTTGTAAAAATATATTTGTCCAAAAGTTATGATCAGTAACTCTATAGATCCGAAATCATACCCAGGTGGTACTTAAAAAAGGTCAGTTTTCATATTTTTCGATACACTTGATGAAGATTACTGAAATATTTTACTAATATGTATTACCTTTTTATTACATTTAATACTAATTTTAATTATTATTTCATTTTAAACAAGAACACTGAAAAAATAATAATTAGAGCTACCTGTCTAAATAATTTACTAAAAACTTGTTGTTTAATACAAAGATTTTAGTATTATGTTAATTTGTTAATTACTTATTTTTGTCTATTGTCATCTAGGATGTATTATACTACAGGTATCCACACATACGAATGAATTTTATCTAAATTAAATTAAATTTAGATTTTGAGTGGAACAATGATATTTATGTTTTTTTAGATTCTGAACGAAGCAAAGAAGCTGTCTTTACAATGATGTTTAATTTTTTTTTCCCTGTTTTTTTTCTCTTTCTGTGAACGCTTTTTCGTTTAAAAATTCTTATTCAAAAGTTAGCGAAGAAGCTTATGAATTTACAATGATATTTATTTATTTTTCTTTATACATTTTTTTTATTTATCTGTAAACACTTTTTCGTATAGAAATACTTGTCAAAAAGTGTTTTTATATAATAACAATTTTTTTCTAATTTTTCAATACTTTTTCCAAAAATTAGAAAAACCTGTCGAAAAATTGACAAAAAACGGTAAAATATGCTTTTACCGGAATTTTCATAAAATTGAAAATTGTTTTTTAACATAACTTCAAAAATAATATAGAGAGAAACATGGAACTTCACCATCTGCTCAAAATAGTCATGAAAACATTTCATAAAATTTTCAAAAATATTTGATAAATTTTAAGTTAAATATAGCATTTTAAAAATATTAGAAATTTCTCGTTTTTGGTAAGTTTTTATTTCATAAAACTTTAATTCTAGATATTAACACTTGAAAACTTAATATGACTTCACTCTCATATATGTTTAAATAATCTATTTACAATTATTAAACATTCTCAATACAGATTAGCAATTATTGTTGTCTACTATTTTATTGATTGTAATTCGTTCAGAATCGTTTACACGAAAAAATATTTTGTTTCTTTATAATTCAACATGTGCACATATATCAAGTGTATCCCGACTAGTGAAAAATGCCTACGGTGCGTAATATGTCCCACTTATAACAAATAAACAAACATTAGTAACAGTAAAATATTTTCATAATTATGTTAGAGAATCACTATTATTGAATGATTAATTTTAAGTGGGTATTTTTTACAGAAAAAATGATAGAAAATATTTAAGATAGAAAAAAATAATAGTAGGTACGCCAAATTGCCAAAGACTGGTGCCGTTATCCTATTAGTATTTAGCTTATAAATTATAAATATTATAATACATTGATATTTATAATGGATGAAGTATTAAGATTCTAATACTATTAGTTTGGAGTTATGATGAAATAACTATAATCGATATTCGGTGGTCAAAAAGAAGCATTTTTACCTCTCAATTGTTTTTAGAAAAATATTTGAATTTTTAAAAAATTAAAAGTACCATACTATGTTTTATTATTCTCTACCAGCTGAATATTATGCTAAACGTAGTAATCCTATATTTCAATTTTCACAAAAGTTCGGACTAAAAAAATGCTTTAAATCCATTTTTGTCTAATTTTGGGTAATTTTTTTCGAATTTTAGAGAAACTATTGAGAATTTTGAAAAATAGCCAATTAAAAATACATAAATGAGCATAATTGTGATTCAAAAGTTGTCGGGTAAAAATTTTAGACAAATATATCTAAAATAAAATGTGTACACATGAAATAGACATTTTTCTAAATAAACTTGCTTCTTTGCTTCATTCAAAATTTAAAAAGGTGTGTACTCCACTCGTCGAGTGTTCTTCGCACTTCAAGTGGGATATTATTGACGAGTGAGAATATTGAATTTTAAAGAAATGATAAATTATTTCTTTAATAAAACGATTCTGAACGAAGTTCAGTTTTCAACTAATACACAATAAAAATGATCAGTTTTGAAAAATTTACTTTAAATGTTAAACTATAAATTATTTTGTAATAAAAATAAGTATACTACATTTACGAAAATCGAAAATTGATTTTCATATATTCACATACACTAAATGAATACTCCATAAATATTTTTAAATTCGAATACAACATAAACATAAAAATAAAATAAAATAAAGCAACTCTAGATAATTATCGTTAATCAACATTTATATACAGTAACATAATTTTTACTAATGTTTATTCGTTGAACATCTACTCAGTCACGGTTAAAAAATGCAAAATATTTAGATACCCGAATCAGTTTCGAATTCGGAACAGTCACTCGGCAGGACTTACGCATTACCATTGCGCCACATTAACATCGTTAAACGTTGGATGAAATAGTAGGTATTTAGTATAATAACCGAAAATATTGATAGAATAAAATAATTAGAAAACTATTGATGCACGTAGATTTTAATTGACACCATCGTATTTAGCATCGAAAAGTACATAAGATGACGAAAAAACATAATCTATCAACATCTCAACCTTTCGAGTGTTAATAATAAATAAATCATTTATCAGTACATTCTCCAATTTTTTTTTCAATTAAACCCTTGTAAAATCTTTAATTATTCGTTCATAAGAAATGTTATTGCACCAAAATATTCGCAATGAAATTTTCTATTTAGACACCAAATTTCAAAACAATCGGTTTGGCCAATTTTCTTATATGTACGTTAAAGTGCATAATTTTAAGTAAAACTAACGAATTTAGTCGAAATTCTAACTTCCAACGGGTATAAAAAAAAAGTTGAATAACGATTTTTGAGATTTTTTCAGATCAATTAGACATACATGTCAGTGGGATCATATTAAATTTTCAAGTCTTAATATCAAAAATCACAAATTTTATTACATAAAAACTAACAAAAAATGAGAAATTTCCGAAATTTTCAAAATGCCGTACTTAACTCAAAATTGATCAAATCTTTTTGAAACCGTTATGTAATGTTCTCGGAACCGTTTATAGTAGTTAGTGAAAGTCTCCAGCTGCATTATTTTTTATGTTATGTTAAAAAGAAATTTTCAGTTTTACGGAAATTCCAGTAATTGTATATTTTGCCATTTTTTGTCAATTTTTCGACAGATTTTCCCCGTTTTTGGAAAAAGTATTGAGAAATTGAAAAGATTACCTCTTAAAAGTACCATCTGGGTGTGATTTGGGTTTTATAAAGGTACAGATCGAAATTTTTGGACAAGTATTTCTATACAAAATAGTTTCCAGAACGAGAAAAAAAAAATAAATGAACATCATTGTAAAAACATAAGCTTCTTCACTTTTTTCAGAATCTAAAATAAATAAATATTAAAATAAAAATAATAAACATCATTGTAAAATCATAAGTTTCTTCACTCCGTTCAGAATCTAAAATGTAAATAATGCGCTATAAAAATCAATTCAAGTGAAAAATGTTTTACACATTTTATCGATCATAATTTTGGACTAGGTAAGAAAAAACGCCTTATATTAACTTAAAATTTAAAATGTTATATTATTTTTGGTACACGTATTTGTAATTTGTACCAAAAAATTAATTATTATTTGACTACCGCATTAATGAAGATTTTTGAAATATTTTTATCTATCAACAAGGAATTACTAAACCATTTAATGACATTCTAAAGTCCATTAAGCATTGAAAAGAAGTTAAAATGATTTTCCACATAATTGGGTTTCAGTTATTTTCACATTGATAAATAGTAAATTAATTTGATAAAAAGCAGAAAAATCCCTAAAATATACAATAAAAACTGTTGAATTTCTTTTAATATAATATAGATTTTTAGTTTAGGTAATTTGCTATTTTTTTATAATATGCTACAAACAAATATGCATTAAATGTCTAGAGCCCGGCATACGGTTCTTAAAATGTACCAATTTATAATATTACGAATCTGTTTATTTTCTCGAAAGTAATTCGTACAAAATACGGTAAAATGCTGTCAAATAATATTAATTTTTTATTAAAAATATATTAATAGAAATATATATATATATTATTGAAATGAACGTAACTCGACGAAGAGTTAATATTATTATGTAAAAGTAGATACCTAGTCCTATCGATCGGGAACAGAAATTTGTTCGGAAATAGTGAGGTTATAGTGGTCGGGGGAGAGATGGAGTGAGGCAAAAGAGAAAATTGTAGAAAATAATATTATTAATACCGTCTCATATTGTATTATGATTTATGAGACAACGTCACGTTCCTTTGTACATACCTCGAAAATCAGCAAACAGTCTTTGTCATCGACGTTCTACGCGATCTGCGACGTTGCCGAAAACGACGAGTACAACCAGCAGCAAGCGATAATGGGGTCCGTTCGGTACGTCGCGTCGTAAATCTCCGCAATGGCCGACACGTCGTCGTCGTCGTGAACTCCGCGAAGAGTGCGGCGTTGTCGGCTAGTTATACAAACGATCGGCAGCGGTTGTTAAATGTAAAATGTAATGTACAGTTGTAAAAATATAATGTACGGCGGTGGCCTCGGTGGGGAACCGTATACGTTCGTTAGAGCACACCCACCGGCATCTGGTGTCTACGCGATGCGCACAATGCTACACGGCACATAATATATTTCTTCACGAAGCGGCGACATATTCACAATATTACATCAAACACTTGGTACTAAATATTACGGACGATTGTAAATTCCCCTAGATGTAATGGGTTTTGTCGATCGAAATATTTCATGGAAAAAAAACCATGGACAAAAAACCACGGACAAAAATCCAAATGTAATAAATATAATGAATGTTTAATTTTTTACAAATTATGCTAATATCAAATCTATGTCAAAAAATACAATTGTGTACTTTTTTTTACAAATTTAATGTTATTTATTTTATCCAATTAAATTCGAAACAATAGAACTTAGTTGCTTATATCAGGTTGTCCGTTTTCATAATATTCTTTTCAAAGTCTTATTGATTTTCGTTCTTTACATAATATTATTTTAGTACGTTTACGAGGATTAATATTAATCCTGATTCTCTCTGGCCAATCTTAGTTTCATCTACTCGAACTTCTTTTCGCATTTTTGATTCTGAACGAAGTGAAGAAGCTAGTGTTTTTACAATGATATTTATTTTCTTTTTTTCTTTTTGTAAACGCTTTTTTGTATAGAGATATACTTGTTCAAAAGTTTCGATCAGCAACTTTTTAAAACCGGATTTGCCTCTAGTTGGTACTTTAGACAAGTCATTTTTTGAATTTCTCAATTCTTATTATTACTGTTATTTTTTTTTTTTTTGCAAAAAGACTACCCAAAAGTTGATAAAAAAGACTCGGAAACCATCATTTTTTGAATCGAACTTCACGAAAATTCAATTATAGAAAGATAATAATATGAGAAACATTTTGGTGCAAGAAAATTTTAAAAAATATGAAAAAATAATTCTGAACGAAGTGAAGAAGCTTATATTTTTACAATGATGTTTATTTTTTATTTATTTTTTTTTCCACTGTGAACATTTTTTCGAATAGAAATACTTGTCCAAAAGTTTCAATCAGTAACTGCATAGATCTGAAATCGAACCCAAATATTACTTTAAAAAGGTTATGTTTCAAATTTTTCAATACTTTTTTTTAAAAACGCGAAAAAATTGTTAAAAAAACGTCAAAATATGCAATTACCGTGATTTTTGTAAAATTGAAAATATCCTTTTTGACATAACTTCTAACATAATGCAGATAGGAACTTAAAACTTTCAACAACCACTAAAAATAGTTACGAGAACATTTCATAAAAATTTCAAAGAGATTTGATCAATTTTGAGTTAAGTACAGTATTTTGAAAGTTTCGGAAATTTCTCATTTTTTGTTAGTTTTTATGTAATAAAATTTTTGATTTTTGATATTAAGACTTAAAAATTTATTATGAGCTCACTAACATATATGTCTAAATGACCTGAAAAAATCTCGAAAATCGTTATTCAACTTTTTTTTTATAACCATTTGAAGTTAGAATTTCGACAAAATTCGTTAGTTTTACTTAAAATTATGCACTTTAACGTACATATAAGAAAATTGGCCAAACCGATTGTTTTGAAATTTGGTGTCTAAATAGAAAATTTCATTGCGAATATTTTGGTGCAATAACATTTCTTATGAACGAATAATTAAAGATTTTACAAGGGTTAGACTGAATCAGTTATCACAGATTACACGGACTGTCATGTATATGTTACGCTGAATTCGGCAACGCAAACACACAAACACACAATATTCGGGTACCCTCTATTAGTTCCCTCTAGCACCCACCCCCACATCATAGTTGAGCCACAGGATGTTATACTGCTCATTTTATCCTTCTTTGGACATATAAGCTGTTTATCTAAATAATTCTATAAGATTTTAAATTATAATTCATAATAATTGGATATACGTCATTTCATCGTGATGAATTGACATTATACCATAATAATTAAGGTATATCCGTGTATACTATCAAGGTTATTAAATTATGTAATATAATTATATACTGTAGTTTACTATAATATTCTATTATGTTTTATAAATATATAACATAACACAGTGTCAGAATGTAAATTAATTAGAAAGTCGGTAGTTATAATTCGAAATATGGTCTTTTTTTTTAATATAACATGTGTCTAATAGCCTACCAAAACAATTTTTTTTTTTTTAAACATTCCAAAGTAGCAAATTTGTAGAGTTATTTTATTAGTAATATGGAAAAAAACAATTTTGAAATTGGCTAAATTTTGAATGATTGAAAGTATTTCATATTTTGAAAAAATACAGAAAATTGTAAAATTATGTTTGTTATGTAATTGGAAAATCAGTAGTTTTAATTCGAAATAAAATGCATATATCAAAGTGAAATCCAGTTATTTTTAATACAATAAATGATTAAATTCACTTAATTAAATTCATAAAATTCAAAACCATGATTAAAAAAAATTAAAATTCAAAAGCACTAAATTTGTTTTTCTCATGTTCAAAAAATGTTTTTGAAAAATTCTAAAATAGTTATTTTCTAAAACCACTAATTAGTAACTTCAAAGAAAAAAATTATTTCAAAATCAGTTGAATTTCGAATAAATGAAAGCATTTTATATTTTCAAAAAACATAGCAAATTATGAAATTGTAGGGTTTTTAAACTTTTAAATTGATGCAAATAATGTTTCAATAGATAATTGTGTGCACACTGCACACAACTCGTTAAATTTTTTGTTATATTTGTATTTATTTTTATAAATATTAAAAATGATCTCGATGGTTTAAATGCATAATTTAATTTTATAGTCTATTTCAAAAAATGTGGGAGATATTCCTAACGATATTTCGTATTTCATTACAAAGATGAATATAATAAGCCTATTAAATTGAAGCAGTCAATAGTGGATATTTAGAACATTTATAAAAAGTAAAGTATAGACAAGAAAATCGCGTCACGGATATTCTTCGCTCCTCGGGTCAGATACTTTTGGTTGGTTTGTGGAATTTTAAAGAAACGTTAAATCATTTCTTCCATAAGTCGATTCTGAACAAAAGAAGTAAATGATATAAAAAATAATAATATTCGTCATTTTCAACACATTTACCAAGAGTATCTGACCCGAAAAAAGAAGAATATCCGTGGTGCGAAGTATGTCCGGCTTTCTTATCTATACATTACTTTACTTTGCTTTTTTTTTATATATGTAAATAAAAGTAAAAAATTTAATAATTTAATATAAAAAAAGTTTTAGAAAAATTTCCGAAAATTTTCTTCACATTTTCAAAATTTTCTTGTGCCAAAATGTTTCTTATATTATTGCTTACCAATGTTAAAATTTGCCTAAAATTTGGATCAGAAAATGATGGTATTCGAGTCTTTTTGGTCTGATTTTGAGAAGTTTTTCCAAAAAAAAAAAAAGCCGAACATATTTCGCACGACGGGTATTCTTCGTACCTTTTGGTGGGTGTGTTAAATTTTAAAGAAACTATAAATAATAATTTTTTCAATTGAATGATTCTAAGCGAAAGCTTTAAATATTCTATAATAATAATAATAATTGGTGATAAGGATTTATTTAACAATATGTTATTTAATAATGTTGGGTATTGTACGTGTGTATATGTATAAGGTAATAAATGTCTTAATAAAAATGAAAAATGCAATAAAAATCTATTTTAATAAATTAATAATTTTAAACCTCTCAGTAATTAGTGTAATTGGCATTTTGGTCTTTTAATGGGAATTCCTGAGTTTTGAGTTACTTATAGAATAAAACTTTTTTTTCAACAATAGGTACATCGAATAAAATTCACTAAATTTTTTCAAATTTCCAGTAATAATCCAATATTATTAATTAGTAACAAAGTAATTAATGTTAATTATAATTCATAGTATTTAATATTTATAGTATTTTTCCGATTTTTTTTCCATAAAAGCCTTGGAAATTGTTTTATTATTCGTCCATAAAATATTTTTATACACTAAAATATTTGCAATATAATTCTCTATGTACCAAGTTTCATAAAGATCGGTTGCAAAAAACGAGAAATTTCAGAAATTTTCAAAATATCATACTCACCTCAAATTTGGTCAAATGTCCATTTTAATATCTCAATGTTTTATGAGATATGCGCGTGACTATTTTTAGTAGTTTGTGAAAGTTTCAAGTCTTTATCTCTATTATTTTGAAAGTTATGTGAAAAATAAAAAAATTTAATTTACGAAAATTCGGTTATGCCGTTTTTTACTGTTTTTTGACAATTTTTGGGTAGTCTAGGCTTGCACTTAGAAAAAGTATTGAGAATTTGGAAAAATGATCTCCTAAAAGTACCATCTTGACAACATTTCCGATTTATAGTGTTACCGATCGAAACTTTTGGACCAGTATCTCAACCCAAGATTGTGTTTCTATACATACAAAAAAAGAAAAAACACACATAACATAAGTGTTTTACAAATATTATTTGTAAAACCAATACATTCCTCACTATTGCTCAGAATCTAAAAGTGTAGTTAATTTTCTTTATTAAAATAATTTTTAAACTTCCACTATTATTCATAGATACTGTGGTTGTTTATGTTCTTATTGGAATCAATCTTCTAGAAAAAGAATAATAATATAGGGTGTAAAACTTTAAGCACACATTACGTACTACGTAGGTAATTAATTATACATCCAAGAGACTATTTTTCTCATTAGGTACTTAAATTTGAATAATTCAAAAACTATTTATTCGAATTTCAATTTTAGTATATCAAAATGCAAAGAAAAATAATCTTTAATTCAAGTTAAAATAGAGGGGATGTCATTTGAAAAAAATGATTGGATCCCTACAGGACAATCTTAATTCTTAAAATGACATGAAAAATTCGTGCTTCCATACATAAGAAAAAAAAAACACAGATTTGTTAAACTAATACATTCCTCGCTATCGCTCAAAATCTAAAATAGAAGAATTGAGAAATCAAAAATTGACCTTTCTAAAATATCAACAAGAGGTAAATCCGGTTTCAAAAAGTTGCTGATCGAAACTTTTAAACAAGTATATCTATATGAAAAAGAGTTTACAAAAAATAAAAAATAAACATCATTGTAAAAACACTAGCTTCTTTACTTTGTTCAAAATCCAAAAAAAAACCTCGTTTGTAAATACAATTTGGGTGTTATCTAATCCAGCGTTTCCCAACCTGTGGGTCATGATCCAAAATGGGATCACCTATTATTTTTAACGTGTCGCTACTCATTAATGAAAAAGGAATATAATATAATAAGGAGAAAATATCTAAATAAATAATAAAAGCGGACATACTTCGCACGACGGGTGGTATTCTTTTGACGGGCGTATTAAATTTTAAAGAAACGATAAATCATTTCTTCAGTAAAACGATTCTGAACGAAGGAAGTTAATAATATAAGAAAAAA
>JAIPRM010012220.1:0-12263 GCA_025469315.1 Stegophylla sp. TES_Ste_2020 | reverse complement strand
ATTTAGAAATTCAAAAAATGACCTCTCTAAAGTACCATTTAAAGGAAAATCCAATTTTAAAAGTTATTGATCAAAACTTTTGGACAAGTATTTCCATACGAAAAGTTGTACACAGAAAAAAAAAAATAAATAAACATCATTGTAAAAACACTAGATTCTTCACTTTGTTCAGAATCTAATATAGATAATAATATAATAATAAATACAAAAATTTTTGAATAAGTAATAGTAAATTTATTGTTCATTAAATCGCGAAATGTTATCCATGTATTAATTGTGTAATTACGTGAAGTTGGGAAATCGTGGTTCCATTTCGTGAAATGGATACAAACGTTATCCGTTTCACGAAATGAATAATAACACAACGTGAATGCGAGTCGCAGTGATCACTTCGTTAAGAATTTAATGTTTTAGATTCTGAACGAAATGAAGAAACTTATGTTTTCACAATGATGTTTATTATATTTTTTTTATTTTCTTCCTCTGTGAATACTTTTTCGTATAGAAATACTCGTCTAAAAGTTTCGATTAGTAACTTTGAAGATCCAAAATCGAACCCAAATGGTACTTTTCAGAGGTCATTTTTCAAATTTCTCAATACATTTTCCAAAAACGGGGAAAAACTGTCGAAAAATTGACAAAAAAACGGCAAAATATGCAATTACTCCAATTTCCGTAAAATTGAAAATTACTTTTTGGCATAACTTCTAAAATAATGCAGCTAAGAACTTGAAATTTTCACCAACCACTAAAAATAGTTACGAAAACATTTCATAAAAATTTCAAAAAGATTTGATCAATTTTGAGTTAAGTACAGCATTTTGAAAATTTCTAATTTTTTGTTAGTTTTTATGTGATAAAATTTTTGAATTTTGGTATTAAGACTTGAAAATTTAATATGATCTCACTGACATTTATGTCTACTTGACCTGAAAAAATCTCGAAAATCGTTAGTCAACTTTTTTTTTTTATAACCGTTTGAAGTAAGAATTTCGACTAAATTCATTAGTTTTACCTAAAATTACGCACTTTAACGTACCTACATATAAGAAAATTGGCCAAACCGATTATTTTGAAATTTGGTGTCTAGATAGAGAAGTTCATTGCGAATATTTTGGTGTAATAAAATTGCTTACGGATAAAGAATTAAACATTTTACAAGGGTAAGACTGGAAAAAAATCGAAGGAAGTACGGACAAATTAATCGAGTACTTTATTTTTAGATTACGGACACTAAAAGGTAGGTATTGTTTCATTCGCTTATCTTATCCTCCGAATTTTTCGACGCCACGGTGTGGCTTTTGACTGCCGCCCAAATACATTTCTCAAGGCCGCGACGCCTTAACAGTTATCACAGATTAAACGGACTGCCGTGTACGTTACGCCGAATTCGGCAACGCAACACACAAACACACAATATTCGTGTACCTACTCACCGTTACAACTCGACTCGACTCGTTTTGAAAAAAATTATATAAAATACACTACTCACCCAACACTATTAAATAATAGTGGTTATTTGCTAAACATATCTAACCTACTATTTTATATTTATATTACTAACTTCCTTCGTTCATGATCGTTTTATTCAAGAAATGATTTATCGTTTCTTTCAAATTCAATACATCCGTCAAGAGTATCTCACCTCACGTGCGAAGAACACCCCGACGAGCGAAGTACACACTTTTTTTTACAATTATATTTACTTTTTTTTTCTGTGAATACTTTTTTTGTATGAAAATACATGTCCAAAAGTCTCGACTAGCAATTTCTTTGAAACTAGATTTGTTACTAAATGGTACTATAAAGAAGCCAATTTTCAAAATTCTCAATAGTTTTCTTAAAATTTGGGAAAAGCTATCAAAAATTAAACAAAATAGACAATGAAACTATCATTTTTTGATCTCAACTTTGTGAAAATTTAAACATAGATAAACAATAATATGAAAAATATTTTAGTACAAGGAAATTTTGAAAAAAAAAAAAAAAAATTTTGGACATTTTTTCTTCATAAATTTTTTTTTGCTTTTCATTATGTATTAGATAAATAAAAAAAAAATAAAAAAATCTCTTCGAGTAAGATAATTTTGGTGGGCGTTTTGAAAATAACGAGTATTAGTGTTATTTATAATATAAACTTTCTTCGTTCAGAAAGGTATTATTGAAGAAATGATTTAATGTTCCTTTAAAATTCTATACACCAACCAATAGACTCTGATGCGAGGAGCAATAAACACATATGGTGCAAAGTATGTCAGCTTTCTTATCTATACTTTACTCATCTTTGCTTTATTTTATTTTACTAAATTTAATTTATGTTACTTACTTTACTTTTTATAAATATATTACAATAAGTTTGCTAACCTACCATAAATGGGTTTGTGTTAGATGTAAGGTCTTAAGTTACTCAATTTAGAGAGAAAAAAAGGAAAAAATAATATTAATTAAAAACAAAAACATTATAGCCCATATTTGCATGTTGGTGTACACGTTATGATATACATAATATAAGATGACTAACACTTCAAATTATTATTCTAAATCACATACAGATAGACAACATTTTTTTTTCTATTAATTGCTTGAAGTGATTACCTATATGAGCTTAAATTATTTAAATTAAGAGTACATTGCTTCAACAATAAACTAATTGTGATATTATATTTATATTTTTTTTATAACTAATATTATATTATCTGTGTTCACATGTAATATAAATTGTTATTCTTATAGGCTAATAAGATATTTATAAATTTGAATGATATTATGAAAACTAGTTAATTGAATTAATTAATAATTAGTTTATTTAAATAAATATTAAAAATACTCCCTTATTACCATACCATGATCAATTACTGATTCCACATAATATGTGGAATATTATGAAATTAATAAAATTTTTAGTTATTTTTTAACAAATATATCTCATTCTTTTCTAAAACAAAATGTTGTGTAATTTTTATCAAACTTTGCAAAAACTGTCAAGAATTTGGAAATATTTACTTTCTTAAACTACTACCTAGAGCTGAATTCTAATTAAAAAATTATTGGTCAAGTTTTTGTACACAGAAAAATGACAACAGAAAAAAAAGAAAAAAATTAAACATAAACTTCTTTGCTCCACTTAAAATCTAAAAAGTAAAGTATGGGCAAGAAAGCCAAACATACATTGCAACATGGATATTCTTCGCTCTTTGGGTAAGATACTCTTTGTGGGTATGTAGAATTTTAAAGAAACGATAAATCATTTCATCAATAAGATTTTGAACTAAAGAAGTTAATAATACAAAGAACAATATAATAGTTGTCATTTTCAACACATCCACCAAGAGTATCTGACCCAAAAAGCGAAGAATATTCGTGGTGCGAAGTATGTCCGGCTTTGTTTGTCTACACTTTACTGTACTTTTATTTTTATCTAATAAATAAAGGGAAAAAAATTAAATGAGAAAAAATATGTTTAAAATTTGTTTTCATATTTTCAAAATTTTTTTGTACCAAAATGTTTCTCATATTATTGTCTATCTGTGTTTAAATTTTCATTAAGTTTCGATCAAAATATAATAGTTTCAGAGTCTTTTTATCAAATTTTGGGCAATTTTTCCTAAAAAAAAAAAAAATAAATGAAGAATTGAAGAATTGAGAAATTCAAAAAATGACCTTTTTAAAGTATCAACTAGAATCCGGTTTTAAAAAGTTACTGATCGATCATTTTTGGACAAGTATATCTATATGAAAAAATGTTAACAATAAAAAAAAAATTAACATCATTGTAAAAACACTAGCTTTTTTTTTTTCTTTCACACTGTTCAGAATCTAAAATAAAATAATTATAGTAAAATGTAGTATAAGAACCACTGAATGAATATAGTTTCATGATAAATTAACAAATATGCATAATAATTTTTGTTCAAAAAAAAAAATGAACGTTGTTTTATTTATATGTTACTGTAAAAGCTCGATCACTTGGTAAACCTATGATTTACTAGTTAGTAAAAGCTGATCGATACA
The DNA here is from genome assembly GCA_025469315.1 of Stegophylla sp. TES_Ste_2020. Lineage (NCBI taxonomy): Eukaryota > Metazoa > Arthropoda > Insecta > Hemiptera > Aphididae > Stegophylla > Stegophylla sp. TES_Ste_2020. The sequence continues at coordinate 8,252 of JAIPRM010012220.1, read as the reverse complement.
TGACACAAAATCTTTAAATGATAAGCTACGTAAAAATTTATGTTATATTATATTTTATTAAAACAAGTTTTAGGTTCATGATTTAAGATTAATGTTATATGATATAAGATATATTTTAGTAATAGCTAATATATTGATTGGTGGCACTAGCAATACATAATCGCTCAGACATGGTTTTATTAGGTTCATGTACTGTCTGTCTGGATTTTACGTGTTTGACAGATCCATTTGTATGCCTGTGTAGTGTGTTGTGCGCATAGTGATTGTATTGGATTGTGATTAATTAATGTAATTTTTAATTTATTGGTATTATTACATTTATTTTCATTGTTAATTTGACTAAAACATGGCTAATATAGAAACGTTTTATGATGTTTTAAATTCAATAATTAGAAATAAGGATTCTAGTAATACTATATGTGAAATGTATAATAAGTATTTACGAGAAGTGAAGGAAGCAAAAACAGTCGCTGTCAAAAAAGCAATCCATTATCGGAGAGAAAAACGTTTTGATGTTCTTTGTATTGGGAATGAAGACAAACTTATTTCTCCAGTCGAAAGTGGATCTAAAGATATTCAATATTACATATGTAATGACAAATTTTTTGATATTATACACGCAGCTCATATTGAAACAGAACACGGTGGTAGGGATCAAATAAATCATATGCTAAAAAAAAAATTCAAAAATATTTATTTAAGTATAATATAATATAAATTTTTTTTTAATGACTTCTTTCAATAAAATATAATTATAATTTTTACGAAGCTTATCGCTTAAAGATTATGTGTTATGTATTGATCAGCTTTTACTAACTCAATTTATACATCCTAGGATGTACAAAATGTTTATAGTAAAAACCCGAATAAAATTATGAATTTCAGCATTTACTGAGTACAACCAGTAAAACCTAGGATTAACTAGTAAATCCAAGGTTTACCTACATCGCTTTTACGGTTATATATATATATATCATAAATGTATAAATAATAAAGTGTAAGGTCAAATTCTGGGGCATTACTGTGTTTTATTTCAAAACCAGTACAAAATGATATCTTGAAGAATCTTTTTGGGACACTGGGATAAGAGATCCAAAATCGGTAACGTCCCGGAAAATTTGGGACGAATGGTCACCCTATTCTAAAAAATTTAACAATTACTGATGTGGAGAGAGGGGGATTCACGATAAATGTTGCGTTTTGACTTTTAGCTAAAGCGTTTTTGTTAAGTTACGACATTTAAATTTTCTACTTCTAACAAATACAGCCATTTATTATACATTTTAACTTTTCTATACTAAAAATCTCTTTTGTACAATTTCTGTCTCCTTCAGCAAGCATCTGACCAACCCATGCCCAATATCTTTCTTCATTAATATGAATATTTTGAGAGATATTGTTTAACTTTTCAATATCATTCATTTCAGTATACATTTTTCTTAGCATTCTTACAATTAAATTATATGTGAATGAAAATTTTTCATTCACTTTTGTTTCATCTAGATAAAAATAATTAAGGGTAATTAGTACATTACACAAAATATTACAATTCATATTAATTAAAATTATTTTCCTTACATATCTCTTTTATTTTCAGTAGCAGTTCTTCAGCCTTTTCATATTTTTTCTTTTTTATGTACAAATCAGCTAAAATATACAAAGATTTTCCACCCATAGGACCATTTCTACCTTCTATTGATTCATGAATTTTAATTGATTTTAGAATCATTTTTTTTGATTTCTGTATAATATAATATATTATATTATATACCATAAAACTAATAATAATTTTTTATTCAATAAATTATTTAGAATTAGTGAAAATAATAAATTAAACTTTACCTTATACTGTTTTTGACAAATATATAGTTTACCCAGATCTTGGTATACTATTGCATTAACAGTAGAATTTTCACCAAATTGTATTTTGAAAGCATTTAATGCTCTTAATCGAAAAGCTTCAGCTATATTCAATGACCGATATATTTCATTTTTGACAGTTTGTGATACATCTGAATAATCAATTAAATAAATATTTTTTAATTCCAAAGTAAGTAAAATTATACAAATGTAATTATAGTATTCCATAAGACATAACATCTGTCATTTTAAATGAGTATAATAGATAATATTTTAGCAATAATAAATGATATTTCATTATTTTATAAAAAGGATAGTGAATTTACAGACTGAAAGACATTCACAGCAGCAAATGTATTAGTAAATATTTTAACAACTTATATTACATAAATTAGATATAATATAAACGAATGTTTATAGTTGAATATAGTTGTAATTTACAAATTATTAAATATAAGCACTACTATATTAGTATCTTCAGTCTATAAATCAATAATTTCTTTATTTAACTTTTCAGTGTTATACAAGTCAATTAACATTTCATTTAAAATTATGTTAATCAGAATTAAACATAAATATTCACTGTAAAAAGTTGATAAAATTTCTGATATGATTATATGATATGAGCATCTATAAGTACTAGTCCAACAATCAGTCGAATTCAATTTTTGTTAACACTGTGGTGTTTTTGTGGTTACTTTTAATTTTAAATTAATTTAATATAAAATCAAATGATAAATTTAATGAGAAGTTGAACAAATTAATTTTGGAAAAAGGGCAAAGTAGCTCTATTTTTTTATCAAATAACAAATATAATGAAATCATTAATAAAGTGGAGGTAACCAAATTTTTCAAAAAAAAAAACCCAATTTAAATATATCACTAGTTGAAACGTTTTGATGTTAAATTGTTTAATCAGTGATAGTGAAAACCATATTGGATCAATATAATAATACTGTATTATATTATGTTAAAAACAAAGTGTTGCATGATTTGTTATATGAAATATATATTTAATATTAGTATATATTAGTATAGGACATGACATAGAAAAACATAAAATATTGGGTGAATTAAAAAAAACTTCTTTGTACAATTCAGTTTTTCCATATTAAAGTTCTATATTTCTAGACAAACTAAGTTAACCTCCCTCCCCCAGAAAAAAAGTTTAATAAGTGAGCTGATTGTATGCAATGAATTAAACAATCAATGTCAGGTAGATATGATTGATATGCAGTCACAGGAAGACAATGGGTACTGTTTCATAATGGTTTACCAAGATTATCACACAAAGTTTGTACAATTTAAATCTTTAAAAATAAAAGCAGCTGAGGAAGTGACTAAAAAAATGAACTGAATTTTTTTTTGTACATTTGGCACATCAGTCATACCTACTTCAACTTGATAATGGTTGTGAATTTGTGAATCATATTATTGAAGATTTGAAAATTATGTGGAATGGCTTACTTATAGAACATGAAAGCCTAGGCACAGCTAAAGTACTATATAATTACAAAATTGTATGGATACAATAAATATTATTTATAATTTGAAAATCTGTAGAAAATTAAAATTTTACTTTATATTGTTATTATAAAATGTTTATCTGACCTTGTAATCTAGATGAGGAGTTAGACTGGAAATATTTTTTGAGGGGAAAACATCAAGTAAAATGTTATGTATTATAATATTAAAAATATATATGATTTCACTTAAATTTAATGTTTATTTAATTTTTATTAGACTTATTATCCAAATCGAGTTAACATAATGTCAACATTATGTCCAGTCCACACAGGATAAGAAAACAAATCAAAATTAAAACTCAACTTTTCCCAACAAAGACAGTATAATCTAAATTATTTTTAAAAACCGAAACAAACAAAAACTAGACTCTTTGTGGACCCAAAATTATATAGATATAATTAAAATTAGCTATATTTGTTTTAATTTTAATTACAATTTATGTTGGAAACCGGAACTATTAATGTAGTTAATAGCATTATTTAGCCAAATAATATCAACAATAGCTACAGTTTGGTCATACATAATAAAATCTCTAAGAGACCTGGGAATTGAATAGTTAGGTATGCCAGCTATATATAAATAACTTAAAACAGATTTTTGAGATTTGCGTTCCCAATAACCAAGAAATTACCATCATACTGACCTAAGAAAGGCTGTTTAAATATGTCGATATATTTTAATGCTCTTTCTTCAAGTAATAATGCTTTTAATTGTTCAGCTTTGACTAGTAACATATTATTATGATCTAGTGATAGACCAATTTTTTTCATTATAAATAACACATGTTCTATAAAATACCTAAGATAAATTGATAACAATTGTTTAATAAAGTTTATCACCAATTACAGTTCAAATATAAAGCAACTCTTACAAAGAATCATTTAGATCCATACGATATTGATGGCTATTAACATACTCTAAGTAAATAATTGCAGTATGTAAATTATAATAACCAAATAAGTTTCGCTTAGTGTCTAATGCAGCCTAAAATGTTAAAATGAAAAATGCAAATTACATAAAATAAATAATTTTATTCATAATAAACTAAATTAAATACTTACAAAGTAACCCATGAAACAATCTCCAAGCTGGTGTTTTATCATTTCAAGGTATTGTCCAGTCAATAATGTTTCAACATAATTATTTAACTTCAAGTCTACGGAACATAAATTGGTATGAAATATTTCTAATTGTTTTATTAATTGATTCTCAATATCTAAGCTGCCTTTTTGAGAACATAATTTAATGGCCTGAGCTATGAAAAACATTTTATTGTTATCAGTACTTTCCTCATGAAGTGTGTCAACACATTTAATTATCCATGACCAAGCCTAGAAAATGTATTAATAATAATAAAAAAAATTGTATTAATTTAATTAACAACAAAAACTCACCTCTTTGAAGTCTAATAGAACACAATAATACTGTGACACCACAACATAGGCATATGATATGCATGACATTTTTCTATTCATATTTTCATAGATGCTGATATTATGTAGCAAGCGTTGTATAACAATTTTAGCTTCAATTAAATTATGACCAATTGAAGCCACTGATAACCGCCTTAACATTTTTTTTTTTTTTTAATCAACGATTATTTGGATTAAAAGGAGTGTTAAAACATAGATTTTCCTTTACTTTGTTAGGCACTGGATAATTTTGATCAATTTTAAATGTATGTCATCACAGACCCACTTTGTAGATATTACATTGTATGTATTTGATAAAACTAATGTGCTTTCATCCAGCCAGCCAGCATCACCAAGAAAAATTCCTAAAAATCATCATATATAATTGTAATATATTTTCAGAAAATTATAATCACATTTTTAAACCTAATTTTAGTCCTTGTTCAATATAACAATAAATATTATCTTGCTTTTCTCTTTTGGTCCATTCTCCAACTAATTGTTTTGGGAATTCAAATCCTCTAACTTGTATACAAATCTAAACAACAGATTTTTAAAATAAAATTAACAAGATGAACGTTTTCCAAAAAATTATTATTACCTGAAATATTGTGAATAGTCTATGACGGAACTCAGAAATTTCCACTAATTTGAAAAATAATGTCAAGTCAAAATGATTGCAAAAGTTTAATTCATCCACAAATTTAGTCTAAATTAAAAAAAAAAAAAAAATAATAAATAAATAAAATAATAAAATAAAACTATATCAAAATCACTTTTAAGAATTCATAATATTTTTTCTATTCGTATGTATTGTTTTGTTTAATTTTATTGTTTTATAAGGCATTCAATGAAAATCAGTGGCGTAACCAATAGATGCAGGTAGTGTAAAAATCTGAATACTTTAGGAAAAATATAGGATTTTGTAACTACTTTGTGTTTTTTTTAAGGTTTTATCAACTTACCATGTTTATTTTATATTTACTGTGAAAATAATTTGTTAATTAATTTGAAACTGATTATTATTTGAATCTTAATCAGTGTAAATAATTTGTACTTCTCATAAGTGTGCGCAGTATTTTGTGTCCAGTGCATAAAATATTTAACTGGCCCAATATCACTAAAAATAGGGTATTTATATTCCTCATTTAGGTTCAGATCAGATGCGAAGAAGTTAATTTTGTACATAGGTATTTATGATAACACCGTGATATGTGGTAGTGCATAGTAATGTGGATTGCGGTGAATATTGTCTTTAAAAATTTAGAAAATACACTAAGTACAATAATTTTTGGTTAAATTGCCTGTAACTCCATTGATATTATTCAAAATGATTTGAAAAGTTCAGCGTTAGTTAGTATAAAGTAAAATTTATAATTAAATTACTATTTTCAGACAGTTGTTAAGCCATAAATTCGCACTGCTTTTGCAAACTTTTTTTTTTGTGAATCGTGTTGCTTCCTGTAATTATACCCGGAAATTAGTCATGTGTTGTGTTGTCTATACAGGTGCATTAAAGGCATTCTATTATTTTTATACTTAGCACCACTCTACCGGGTCGTTGGGTAATCACTCTCTTATTTTACTTTTTCTTCTGTTATAAAATGCATAATATTTATATATTCAATGTTAAACAAATACTATTACAAATAATCAGTATAAAGTTACTTGTTGAATTTCTCCAAACGTTTCAAAGAATTCAAAATATGAGTTGTCATCAGTATTGTACAGTTTTCGACTTAGCACTTCGGTCATTTTACAACCTCGGTGGTATGACTTGACCAAATTGTTTTTCAAGCTATCAATTTGGTCAAAATGCGGATTGTTATCTGGTACTTGCAAAATCTACAAATAATTAATGTTTTAATTATGTTCAGCTCACACTAACTATATACACATATTATATCTGACCTTCCATATGATTTGTATTGTCATCCTGGGTGGATAGTATTTTAAAATATCAATCATAATTGTTTCATTCATTGAATGACACAGTTCATCCATACTTAAGTCGTAAAGTGATTGTGGCTGAGAGTTACTCATATTGACCTGAAATTAAACATCGAAGTTGCAATTGAAACTGCACACCTATTGCAAGTGTTGAGAAGGAATACATAAAGTGTAGTGTAAGTACTTACAGCAATAAAATGGAATATAACACAAAATTTCAATAATATAATGATATACTACAATTTAAAGTAGTTAATATTTGTATTCACAACTGGACAAATTGGACACTAAATGCAATGAATACTCGGAAAAAAAACAACTACCTTAATATGTTTGATTAAAATTGTGATTAAAATTTGCAAAACGTACAATATTGTTATTGATTTATTGATAAGAAAATGTAAACATTGCCCAATTTGTGACGCCCATCTCTTTATTGATCCATAATAAAGGCGCGGTCACAGGATGGTAGTAAAACGCGATAGTTACTATCATGAACATACATATTATTATGTACGTCCCATTGAACTCTATATGATAATATCATATAGAGTTCAATGGTACGTCCGCGGTTACTATCAAGCATCGAGATAAAGAAATACACTGGAGCGCATCGAGATACATAAGAAATACTGGAGCGCGTACTAGGATAGTAAAAACGGTCAGCCGGTAAAATGTTATCCCCACCACTGTACGGCAAAAACCAACAAAAATATTATTATTATGTACACTGTTCATGCGCCTTTTGACTCTTTTGTTTTGTTTTACGTTAGGTTAAGTACTAATATTATTTAAACCTTTACACTTAACCCTTACACCTTGTTGTCTGTGTCCATATTATTTTAAATATTTTTCTAAACAGCACCTAAATATGGTTATTTCATGTGCTGCATTTGGTTGTACCATTTGGCAAATGAAAGGCAACTCAATACAATTTCATCGGTTTGTAATTTAAGTTCAACTTATTTTATACTAATTATATTACACTTTTTGTAACAATTGAATAAACTACTATTATAGATTTCCATTGAAACGACCTGACATTTTACAAAAATGGTTAAAAGAAATTAGAAGGAAAAATTTTAAACCAACAAAATACAGTTTCCTTTGCAGTGAACATTTTCTGGAGTCGGATTACCAAATTTCATTTGTTTATTTACTTATAAATACTCCAATTCCAGCACTGTGATTAACTATAACCTTTTTTTTATAGTTAATCACAGTGCTCGAATTGGAGGAGGATGAGGGGGGGGGCAGAATACGCCTTTTATTTTTAAATATTTTAGCATACCCCTACTAATTTTTCAAAAAGCCCCCCAAGGTATATGAGACATTTTTTGGGACTCTATTTTTTTTAGACATGCGTCCCTCTTCTATTTTTTTCCAATTCAAGCACTGGTAAATCCTAATGATATAACTTCATAAAATAAGTTCACACTTTTTCGGGTAGATATATTGGTCCAAAAGTACATTTAGTAACGTTTTAAATTTGGATGCTCATTC